>JAVDPK010017190.1:0-14018 GCA_034780415.1 Cichlasoma orientale | reverse complement strand
CACAGTATCGACACAGTATCAATACAGTTTTGCAATGTGTCGAAACGCTTCATGACGCCTCATCTACCCATCACTAGCGAGCACCACTGTTTCCATTCTCGTGTAACCGAGAAGTGAAAGGCATCAAAACTTTTTCATTTTGAAACGGTGTCATGTAAACAGGGCCGTGGTCCTGTTGGCTTCATCAGGTGGTTGCCTCCAGCTGGCTCTGGAGCAGTTTGCAGCCAAGTGTGAAGCAGCAAGTTTGAGAATTAGCACCTCCAATTCTGAAACCATGGTTTTCAGCCAAAAAAGGGCTTACTGCCCCAAGTGGAGGAGTTTAAGGCCCCGTCGCGAGAACATTTTCAGTGGAAATGGTGTCATTTTACAGTTTTTGTTTCCAAAAAGTAGTGCATACGGAAACGTTTCAAAAACAATCTCCATTTACCAGAAACTCAAGACGTTGAAAACACTGTAGCTCCCATTGCCAGGCCACAAGTCGGCGGTGTGAATATAGGGGTCGCAACTATACTGCGCATGTGCCAGTACCCCCATTTTCAAAAAGTAGTGTTTTTGCCCATTTACACGGAAACGGAGACTGCTCCTCTCTGGAACCCGTTTTCAAACAGTATTGTTTTTGCACAGTTCTCGTGTAAAATTTACCATTTACATCTGAAAACATTCTCGTGTAAACATGGCCTAAGTATCTCAGGATCTTGTTCACGAGTGAGGGAAGAGGAGAGCAGGAGATTGACAAATGGATTGGGGCCACAGCTGCAGTGATGCAGACGCTGCACCAGCCCATTGTGGTGAAGAGGGTTAGGGGGCGTAGAGCTGAGCGTAAAAGTGAAGCTGTTGATTTTTTCCCCCCAGATAAGCTGGAGGAGGTGGCTGGGGAGAGTGAAGTTCGGGTTTCTCTGTTTACGCTGCTGCCCCCAGGACCCATCCCCTGATAAGCAGAAGAAAATGAATGGATGGATCGGTTAATATCGATATTATTTATTTGTGAACTTTCAGCCTAAGTGATTGTATTTTTTCAGGATGCCATAAAGCGAGGTCCAGAACCTTCACTAGTCAGTGAAGTTGGATTTTTGAGCTGTGGAATTAAATCACATACTCTCAGTTCAATATGTATAGGAGTGATTTAGACAGCACCTTACATAGTAAGGTGCATATCAATCAATTAGACCAGAATATTTATTTGTATTCTTTATGTTGCTACTGTAACAATAAAATATCTATCTATCTATCTATCTGTTCTTTTTATGGCATATGTGGTGAAATGAAATGTGCCGCTCGTATAGTATTCTCGTATAGGAACGTCTGATGCAATGTCTTGGTATGTTGCTTGGTTCCTGCTGAGGCCCTGAAACGCTTTGGGAAGTTGCATCAGCCGAATAAATACCAAGCAACATTAAAGCAGGTCAAAAGAGTGACAACGCATTGGACCAATCGCAGATTGACTCGTTTTGAGTGACAATTCATTGGCCAATCGTGTTGAAAGATGGTTCTGCCAGTCAAGTCAAATTTAGACCAATAGCATAACGAGCATGTCTTTAAATCCCGCCCTATTCGGCGCACCGAAATCTCTTTGGGCAAATTTAATAGAAGGCAGATTTTCTTTAAATTTGATTGGTGAAAAACACAGGAAAGCCCCCCCCCTACGTCCTGCGGACTGTATAAAAACAAGAACGGCTATACCGCCATGTTATCGAGGAAACGCGTCAGGCCAGAGGCACATCTTGGCAGTTATATGAATAATTTGTTCGCGTTGAGGAAACAGTAACCTCTCTAACCTCGATCTTTTAATTTGGTTCTTTTTAAATCTCACCATCATCGGCCGGCCAAGCCGCTGGTCAAAAACGGTTTTCATCTTTTTACATTGAGCTAAGGGCCAAAGCGGCTGCCATGGATTTTTAAGGCATAATGCGGCACCTCTAATGCAATGGCAATGCACAGTGCAAGGCAAAACAAAACGCGAAATCCCATCTTCGCAACTGCCAAGCAGTTGGGCTCAAATACCGTCCGCGGTATACCTGTGAGCCAACCGGTACCTCTACTCCTGGACCGACGGAAGCTAACGCTAGCTAGCTAGTCACCTTAAGTGGTAAAAAAAATCCATCGGGTGAAAGTGATTCATCAATTCATTTGAACGTCGTCAAAACTACCGATCAAAAATGAAGCCTCAAGATATCATCGCCGGGAAAACCAGCCTGTGGATCTTCGGGTACGGGTCGCTGGTGTGGAAGCCTGACTTCAAGTACAAGAGGAGCAAGGTCGGTTACATTCAAGGCTATAAGAGACGCTTCTGGCACGGAGACAACTTTCATCGTGGGAACGATGAGTTGGTAAGATGGATCATGTTTACTTGCTAACGGGCACATAATTAGTTTGCTTAGGGTGACATGTTATGTGTTGTGATGCTTACTGGAACAGCATCAGGCGTTGTCCATGACGTGACTTTATTTCTCCCCCCCCCCCGCCCCCTTCTCTGCAGCCCGGAAGAGTGGTGACGCTGATTGAAGACGATGACGTAAGTGGAAATTTCTGCTTCCTATTGGTTTACTGAGCCCTGTAGAAACTGCAGTGGAGTTTCCAGTGTATATCACTAACATGCTTTCCCTTTCTCACAGGAGGCCACTTGGGGTGTGGCGTTTGAGGTGGCAGGCTCGCAGGTGGAGGAGTCCCTAAAGTACCTCAATGTGCGCGAGACAGTCTGTGGGGGCTACATGACCAAAATGGTGGATTTCTTCACCGAGGGGGAGGACCAGCCTCCCGTACAGGCGCTGGTTTACATCGCCACCTCCGACAACCCTCTCTACCTGGGGCCAGCCAGCCCAGAGGAGATCGGCACCCAGATCGCTGTGTGCAGAGGCAAGACGGGCCACAACCTGGAGTACCTGCTCCGGCTAGCTGAGTTCATGAGGAGCAGCTGCCCACATGTAGAGGACCATCATCTGTTCTCCATTGAGGCCGCAGCACTCACCATGATGTCCTACCTGTTAGCAGCAAAGTAGCTCGTACCCTTTGTTTCACTAGCATGTAATGGGAAGAATCCACTACACATGAGGCTTTGATCTGTCATGTTCTACCAGTTTACATTGTGTAGCTTCACATCCCCATCCAGTGTACTTGAATCTAAAGTGGGAGGAAAAAGGGTAGTTTGCTCTTATGTCATGTCTAAATGCAATCCCTAAAATGTTCACTGTAAACATTCAGTTTTTCTTCACTAATAGGTTTGATTTGAACGGTTCAGCTTCCGTCCAATTCAGAAGGTACTGCTGTCAGTTGTGGTTAAATGCATTGACATGTAGAAGAATAAGTCTGACTGAAACATTGTTCATGTCATGTTCAATAAATGCCAATTAAAAAGTGGAAAGCACTCATGGTTTTTGTGTCTTATTGCTGTGATGGAGACAGTTTTAGCTCAAACACAAGTTCACTTTTATCAGATTTTTAGTTCTGTTTTGATGAGGAAAATCTGGAAATGTTTGGTATCTGCAGCAATAACATAATCTAGGAAAAACAGTGGCCCTAAAATAAAGGGCACTAGAGGATTAAAATGTTACTATTTAATGTATGCATTCCCACAGAATATGAAACATTGTCCCTTTGGGTTTTAAAATTGTAAAGCACTTGGTGTGAAAACTTGAACTGAACCTGCTGATAGAACCTTTCCACACCAGTTAACTTATGAGGGAGACTTTGAAGGTGTTCCTGTATACATGCCATAAGAACACAAACCGTACGTGACTTATGTCAATAAGCAGCTTTTCTGACATGGACTTAGAATAAAAGCTTCAGATGTGCTGGTTCACATCTGGGTTGCAGCCTGTGCTTGGCAGTAGCAGCATGCTAATAAGTCAGTAAAGCTTTTTTCAGCAGGTCTCTCTGAGTGCATATATACAGACATACATCGGACACACCCAAACACTGGCTGGAGCAGCTTGTACCTTGGATGCGATTCAAGTCAAGAGTCTTATCTAGGTGGAAAGGCTTATATAACTGTTGACCGGGAGCAAGCCAAGACCTGGAAGTCCTGTGTTTACAAGTCTGCTTCGTGGTCATGTCAAGAGTGCACTGGGAAGAACATGGTGCTGATGCACTCACCGAGAGGAAATCTCAGCAGCGTGACAAAACTGTGACATGGATTCAGGTGCATCTGTCAGTTAGAGCCCATCTGAGGAAATCTACCAGTTTTCTAAACTACAGTCGTGGCCAAAAGATTTGAGAATGACAAGAACAGGTTTTCACAAAGTTTGCTGAGTCAGTTTTTATCTAATCCAGAATGTTAAGAAGAGTGATCAGATAAATTCCAAATAATTACAAAGTCCCTCTTTGCCATGAAAATGAACCTGGACTGCTGAGGACTGGGGTAAAGTAATTGTTCTCTGATGAAGCCCCTTTTTGTGTTTGGGGCATCTGGAAAAATGATTGGAGAAGAAAAGGGGAGTGCTACCATCAGTCCTGTGTCATGCCAACAGGAATGCATCCTGAGACCATTCATCTGTGGGGTGGCTTCCCATCCAAGGGAGTGTGCTTACACACAATTTTGCTTAAGAACACAGCCACGAATAAAGAATGGTACCAAAACATCCTCCGAGAGCTACTCCTCCCAACCATCCAAGAACAGTTTGGTGAACAACGATGGCTTTTCCAGCAGGATGGAGCATCGTGCTATAAGGCAAAGGTGATAACCAAGTGTCTCGGAGAACAAAACATTGAAAATTTGAGTTCATGGCCAGGAAACTCAGCATTCCAATCAAGAACTTGTGGTCAGTCCTCAAAAGGCTGATTGACAAACAAAACCCCACAAATTCTGACAAACTCCAGGCATTGATTATGCAAGAACGGGTTGCTATCAGTCAGGGTTAGGCCCAGACAGCATGCCAGGGCAAATTGCAGAGGTCCTGAAAAGAAAGGGCCAACACTGCAAATACTGACTCTTTGCATAAACGTAATATAACTGTCAATAAAAGGCTCTGAAGATAGTTTGTTTTAGGTGCCAAAAGTTTTTGAATATCTTATTCCTGAAATGTACTCTTCCCTCCCAGAGCAATAAAGCTCAAAAGCTTCCAGTAGCACACGAAAAAAAAAACAGAAAAC
Organism: Cichlasoma orientale; assembly: GCA_034780415.1. NCBI lineage: Eukaryota > Metazoa > Chordata > Actinopteri > Cichliformes > Cichlidae > Cichlasoma > Cichlasoma orientale. The sequence continues at coordinate 8,933 of JAVDPK010017190.1, read as the reverse complement.
ATTTGGAAAACTTTCACTGTCTACTTCTTCAGTAATGACTCCAATAAAAACTGCCCAAAGCGAGGTCTGTGCCTTATTCTGAGCAGCAGAGATCTAATTTCATAAAACAACTACAGCTGAATTGTTCAAATGTAATTTTAAGATTGCTGTAAGGACCGCAAATGGAATTAGAGTTGAATGGGACCTGTGGGTGTATAAGGATGCCTTACTAATGAGTTTACAGGTATTTTGTTTAGTTTTGCTCTGCAGAATTGTTAATCATGCATCTTTTTTTTTTTAATCAAAAAACATTTTAAATAAATTTTCTTTGGTCCAAATTTCCAGATGTATTAGTGAGTTTATGAATCAATGATTGTGGGTATAAACTGGAGATGCTGTAAAATGACTGTGGCTAAAGGAAGAGTATGCAGAGCCTTACAGGCAAGTGGAGACATGAGCTGCAGGTGATTCAATCTTCATGTGATAACAGAAACTGTTGTTTATGAGCTTTACAGATATTATATTTAAAAGGAGGGCTGAAATGAATAACATTTGTATCTACAGCCTGGGGGGGGGGGGGGGCAACTACTGAGAAACCGAGTTAAGCGATATTGTTGGATGAAGTGTTTTCTCACCCTTGTGCTGCACACACTTTATTTTTCTAAGGAAAGGCAAGACAAGCTTTTCAGCTGGCAAAGTGATGCTTCCACCTGGCAGTGGCCTACCGATATGTGAGCATCCATTTGTGGAAGACATTAACTCAGTAACATGAAGCTTTTATTAAATCTGTGGCCTTCCAAATCTCCGTTAATCTGTTTCAGCTGCACTTTTTCAACCCTACTGCTTCTACAAGTGGAATCGTTTCATTCTTCGTCCTCGTTTCTGTTGCTTTTCTTCACTAATGCAGATTCCGTCCAGTGACCGGGTGTTGTTGTGGGCGCAGAGCCCTTCCCAGCCATCACAGAGTGAGAGGCAGGGTGCACCTTGGACAGGTCACAGGGCTAATACAAAGACAGGCATCAAGTCACGCTCACATTCACAGCTAGGGGGAAATTTCACCAATTAACATGCATGTCTTTGGACTGTGGGAAAAAGCCTGAGTACCTGGAGAGGACCCTGCCGGTGGATTCAAACCCAGGACCCTCATGCTGTGAGGTGACACCGCTAACCAAACAAAAACAAAAAAAAACCCCAAAATTGCTCAGATTTCACCGTGTTTTATTTTTAGTTGACTCCTGTTAGTAAAATGACAGATGCATTTCTTCATATGTACACATGACTTATAAAAATAGTCCGGTAATCGAGGGGAAAAAGCCAGAGGAAATGTTGCTCTCATCATTATGTACAATCAATATAGAACATTGTATTTTAAATCACGCTATAAACACAAAACCAAACGCATTAGAACAGATGTAGTGCTCAACTCAGGACACCGATGCAAACTTTTTTTTTTTTCTTCTTCTAAAACATCGACGACATCAAAGAGAACCACACATTTCTCATCACAGAAAACAATTCCTGAAAAATTAAAAAAAAAAATGGCTTCAGAATTCACAATTTACACTTTTACAGGTGAAGATTTTTGCAATTTTTCGTGAATTGCCCGTTTTAACTTAAATAACATAAGACAACCAAAATAATGTGAGTCAATTAATAAATTCAACATTAGCAGCAGTGCTGTATCGACCAGTACCCCTCATCTTAGAAGATTGTGGGTTTTTGTTTTTTTTATACATTATTTTACCTATTGGACAAAAAAATATCAGATTTCCACCTGTGCTGGAACGCATTTTATGGACAAAATTTTGTCAAAATTCTAACACCTGCCCGTTGATTTCAATACATCTTTCATTACAAAAATAGGAGCTTTAGTACAAAAGCTGTTTGGTAAGGTGTGGGTTCACATTAAGCTCTGTAAAATGCAGACTAATCCACCAGTTTGTGCCGAACATACCAACAGAACAATTAAATAACCTAATCTACATCCAGGAGGATCAATAACACCAAAAATTAAATTAAAATTAAAACAAAAATAAAACGAGGGAGGACGTGGCTCAGTGCATTTGATAGGAACTCCTTTCTCTCACTACCCAGGCAAACACAAGGATCTGAAAAGCCCTTTGAGCTACACGTGCTGCTACCCGTCTTTGCTTTGCCACGCAGAAAATCAAAAGGGATTCCTGTCATCAATAGTAGAGTACAGCTCGTCTTCTCAAAAAGCACTTGGAAATACTTCTGTCATAATGCAAATGCAAAACACTCGAGGCAGATTTTTGTCCACTGGCCTGGACAAAAAAGAAAATTAAATAAAACTGAATGAATATAAATGAACGAATGCAGCGGCTGGTAGAGGCTGTACCTTCAAATTACTGTGGTTAATCTAGTTCCTGTTTAGTTGCTGAGCCAGCAGGGAGAGCGTGGTCCTCCAGGTAGTGAGCCTCAGTTACTATAAATACTGTACTCTCTGTTTATTAGTTTAGGCAGAGGGCATCTGTGGGAATCACAGTGAAGAGCGGGTCAGTAATCTGTGTGTCTGTGAGGGGATATTGATGTGCATACAGTGTGTATCATCGAGCTCCAGGACCCCCAGGACCCTTGCCTTTCCTGACTCCTCCGTGGCTGCTGTGGTGGTGGCTGTGGGTCAGCTGTTTGTGGGGGCTCGGGGTGGATGTGCCTCCTTTGGTCTGGGGGGAGGAGCTTCTGCTGAGGCTGAAGGCAGGACTGGTACCAGACCGGCCCAGGGAAGTCTGCAGAGGGCTGGATGCAGAGAGGCCCGCTGAGAGGAGGGACAGAAAAGGACATGGTTACCTCTCATGTTGAAACAGCACTGCGTCTCAATTCAACAGGACATATTGCTTTGTAAAATATAGTTTTTGCAGTAATGACACAAAAAAGACACGAGCCTCAAAGAACCTCAGACATCTATGGGAGAATTTGATAACAGCATCAGTGTTTTATTGACCTGTGTGTGGCAGCGGGAATATGGACTCTAACCATCTGCTCCTTTGTTACTTTCTCTACTGTATCCATAACAGGGATTAGTATGTCAGTGCCGCCGTGGGCTGAAAAGAGACAGCGATCGGGTCTCATACCTGCCACTTCACACTCGGCTGCAATCCCATCCAGTGTGAGCTAGAGGCCACCACCTGATGAAGTCAACGGGACCACATCATCCAAAAAAAGCAGAAATGAGATTCTGAGGCCACCAAGGCATAAGCCTTCCGCCACTTGGCAACACCTAGAAATTCTGTCCATAACAATTATGAACAGAATCGGTGATAAAGGGCAGCCCTGGCAGAGTCCAATACCGGCAATCCCAGGGACCATGTTGTCTGGGGGCTTTTGCCCCCTGGTAGGGTCTCCCAAGGCAAATTGGTCCTTGGTGAGGGGCCAGACAAAGAGCGATTCCAACGAATCTTATTGCAGCACACCAAGCGAACAGTTTACCCTGCCTGGGAGTGTTAACGGGGCCCCACCCTTGGAGCCAGGCCTGGGGAGGGAGCTTAAGGGAGAGCGCCTGATGGTTGGGCCTTAGCCAGTGGGGCACGGCTGGTCGCAGCCCAAAGAGGAGACATGGGGCCGCCCTCCTGTAGGCCCACCACCTGAAGGTGGCACCATAGTTGCAGTGTGTCACATGGCGGCCAAGGGCGGAGGCCTCGGCGGACCGATCCCCGGCTGTCAAGACTGGCTTTTGGGCAGACATGCAAATGACCCAAAAATGGGGGTTACACAGTTAAAAAAAAAAAAAAAAAAAAAGAGTTAATTAACTACTTTTCTGGATTTATCAAATACCCAGAAAAACAATCTCTGATCAAGTAGCTCTGAGAAGAAACTCAAAAAAGATGAGACACAAAAAACCCTTCTCTTCAGTTCAGAAAAATACGGATGTGGAAACAAGAGAAACAAAGGAGAAGGATGCTTGTAATCCCGGGCATCAACAGCCCTTAGCAAAAATTTGTGAAAGAAATGCATTAACATGTAAATAAAGCACATATAACACACGCTTGCGCACTTGTGTCTATATAATATTTACGTACCTTTAGAAACACTGTAGCCGTAAGCAGCGTAAGCTGCTGCTGAAGCAGCTGCCGCGCCCGCCATCGCTCCCGCCATAGCTGCCGCACTACCTGCTGTTGACTTACGCCCACGTCCTTTCCCTCCAGACTTGGCCCCGCCTCCAGATCCTTTAGGCCGCCCGCGACTCCGCCCGGACCTGCCTCTGCCTGGACTGATTGTGTCCGAGGCTGAAACACCTGAAGACCACAGGCAATGGAAGGAAAAATAAAAATCAGAAAATGCCTCTCTCCAACACTTCACAGTCAGACCACAGAGGAATAATGTCCGGCAGGAATACATAACACTGTAACAGAGACACTCTGTTTGGTTTGGCCTTGACCCAGTCTTTCAAAGTCTACTGTGGTAATTTCACTGCAATATTTAAGAGCAATTACACATTAATCATGGCTCATCATTACCATAAGTGCTGGCTCAAGTAGAAACAGGAACACTGTTCTCATTTTCCATAATGTTTGCACAATCAGAGCCAGTGTCTGCCTCAGTGGTGATGTACCTAATCCTCCAGTACCTTTTCCTCCCCACATCTCACCACTGGTTTACATTTTCTCTGCATGTTTCATTCCAAATGCTGTGGGTTACAACCTCTCTATGTGGAAATCAGCCTGTTCTATCATTGACACCAAAGCACACATGAAAACCTTTCATAAAATCCCCCGATCTTACCCGACCTTCAGGCCTAAATTTCATTCCTCCTTCCTTTCCCCATTCACCCAAGTTCACCAGTTGCTTCTTGATTCGTTGCCTTCCATCTCATCTTCCAAACCTTTCATTAAAACATCATCTACATCTCTGAAGGAACCGACTTTCTCCCAGCTTGCTGGCTCTGGCTATCAGCAGACATCAATAATCTTGCTGGCAAAGCACCTCTTAGCATGGAAATCCCCAATGGGTTTCAATGAAGAAGTATGGATTTAGGAGAGATTACTTTACTGCAACAAATCCAAAGTGCAGATATAGAAGCAAAAAAAAAAAAAAAACAACCTTCCCCATGTATCTGGATTTCTGAGTGCAGAACAAACTCAAACACTGCACCCGAGCCAAAATAAAACAAGCAAAAAAAACCAACAAAAAAACAAGCTGCGTAAAACTTATGAGGTAACAAGCCTTTTTAAACACGAGGCGAGATAGCAGAGAGACCATAACAAACCAGCCTTCTATGTGCAGCGATGACTTTCATATAAGTCACACTAATTTGCTATTCTAGCAACAGTAGAACAAGATAATAGTCTCTTGGAAAACACAGATTAGGTTTTATTATATGTACCAAGATTATTTTTAGTAAGGACAAACCATTAGGTTTCCAACAGTGCGTGAGATAGGTTGCAGGGTGGGCTGGCTGTTTAAGGCTGCCAAAAATGCATTGGCTAAACAGCCAGAGAGCAAGAGGGACCTCTAAAGCCTCTAGATAGGAAGAACACAAGTTTTAGTACCATTTACATACTTCAGGGTTAGACTAATGTTTTAATGCTCCATTTGAACTTCAGCTGCTGATATCACTCTCTATGCAAAGTGCTATGTACTAAGTTCAGAGGTGGGAAATAACATCTGAGTAATTGCTGAGTAAAATCTGCTTTTGGCCTACAGCAGTTTTTCCATGGACATCAATATATTTCACTTTCATCCATCATCACAGTGCAGGGGTAAAGCAAGGTACAGGCAAACATACAGTATACTGGTCTACTCGCTCCATAAACGATGCCTAAACTGAAACCGTTTGCTCACCATTCATGTTGTCAGAGACTGATCCAGACACGGAGGCGGGCGAGTTGGTGGCACGAGACTGAGGCGCAGAAGAAAGTGGATCATCCACGATGACCAGCATGTCGCTGCTGCTCTCATCCGCATCGGCATCAGGAGGTAACGAGCCGGGCTGGAGCTCGCTGCTTAAGGAGATCTGTCCATGCACAGGAGCACACACAGACATACATACAGGCTGCGGGTCAGAACCACGAGGGGATCAGGAACAGGGCCAGTACAGTTAAGGGCAACAAGAGAGGAACGGTCCGAGGAACAGAGAGACAGGAAAGGAAAGGAAAGGAAAGGAAAGGAAAGGAAAGGAAAGTAAAGGAAGTGACAAATGGTTGGAAAAAGGTAAGAGGGACAGAAGAATGGATCAAAAGAAGGAAAAGCAGAAGAAGAGAATATAAGAGAAGAACCAATAACCAAAAAGAAACAAAAGATAAGAAAAGAAAAAGAGGAGGAGGATTAATGGCACAGCATGCAAAGTAAGAGAGTGAGTTTGTGGATGCAGGCCAAAGAAACCAAATGGAGCAGACACAAGCCATCACATATAACAAATCTCATCCATCCCCCCCCCCCCCAATCCATGACCTATGCTTTCGCAGAAGCATTTCTCTCTCTTTATCTCACACATGCACGCACCGTTCATCTCTTCTGGCTTCCCTCACCTCACTGAAAGGACTGGGCATGGCTGAGTCCATCTCAACGCTGATGAACGAGTCGTCTCCGTCTGCCGACAGGTTAGAGTTGTCTGCTGAGGGTGCGTGGGAAATGACCAGGTTCACCTCCTTTTTCCTCTTGTTCTCCAGCTCCTCGTTCTTCTTCTGACGGTTAGAAACAGAAAAAAGGGAAGAAAGGAGAAATGAATGATGAAATCAATTCTGCTGAAGTGGGGTGTGAAAATTTTTCCCTAAAATCAAACTAACCAGAATATATCACGTACTTTAGGCCACTGGTTTAATACATTCACCCTCCTATGCATCAGATTATTGTGTTGGTGGCCAGTTGGATGTTTAACACTTGAAAGCCACTGACCAGATTGCCATGAAATCCAGTATGGACACGATCCCGAGAGGAATACATCTAATGATTTTAGATGAACCTCTGACCTTCCATCTAACCCTACTTTAGTCACTGATCACCTCAAACCAATGATCTGATTTCTGTCAAATCCACCAGCTATGTGCTGCATAAGATCTCCAGGGAATAAGTCATCATATTTTCAATGTCCTCTCAATCCTTTCTGCAGGTCAATTTAATTGTGTTAGACACAACAGAGTCTACAGTCTAACACAGACTGCAGTTTGCACCCTTAAGCTGAACACGCAGCTTTCCGCAGGAGATATTATTCAACAGTTTTTGGCGTTAGTGCTGCCAAGCTGTACCGCTTCACTTCTTATTTAGTGTATCCTTATCTTCCTTCCTTCATTACATTCACTTCTTCCATTCTAATCTCTTCTCCAACATTGCCCATTTCTTTCCACCTGCTGTATTCTACACATTCTTCTACACATCCAAGCAGCTACCAACTCAGTTAATCATTTCCATACCTTCTCAGCATACTTCTCCCTCTTCCTCTTGCGCTCCTTCACCTTGCTGCTCTCCTCCTGCTGCCTCTTCTCCTCTTGCCTTTGACGCACTACAGGAAGAGACACCATGTTTGTTTTCATAAGTTCCTTCCCCTTAAAGTAAAACTGTAACGTCGGCCCGAGTTAAAACACTCACGTTTCTTCTCCAGCTCATCGTCATCCAGAAGCAGGCTGACCACCTCTTTGGGTTTGAGCGTGTCTGGTTTGAAGTTGCCTCCAGAGATCACCACCCTTTGGATCTTATTACAGAAGACCATTAAAGCATTAATCACCTCAGTTATTAATGAATCTACCTCGATCCTCTGTTGTCATGTAAACCATTGTCATGTTTTGGGTGAATATTTGAGTTTCACACCTCGCTCTTCTCTTTGGCCCGCTGCAGGATCCTCTCTTCGATGGTGCCCTGACAGATGAGGCGATAGACGGTGACCTGCTTGGTCTGACCCAGCCTGTGAGCCCTGTCCATGGCCTGTTGGTCCACTGTGGGGTTCCAGTCACTGTCATAGAAGATCACCTGCAGGGGATTTAAATTAAAAAAAAAAAAAAAAATCATATTTTTTCCTACAATTAAGATATCAGTGATTGCCATGCGGTCTAATTTTTTGTGAAGAAAACCTGAGCGTGAAGCAGACACTCCCTTCTCTGCAATTTCTGAGCCTAATAACAATGGCGTGTTTTCCCAAGTGAACTGCCTTTTAACGTGACAGATGTCCCGTGTTAACAATCACTTCACGCTCACTGTCATGAAAGCTAATTTCACTTGAACAGGGCTACAGGGAGTTTATGCCGAGACATGTTAATAAACACTGACATTATCATATTTACAGGCATGTTTACCCCTATTGATTATATCTACATCATACCATTTAGTCATTATCTGAACACATTTATTAATGCTGAAACTGCGGTCGCAGCAGAGAATGTGTGCTGCCCTGAGTCTGGACGCTTAGGAAATGTTAGTGCTGTTTAAACTATGATATCATATCAGTGAAGTGTTTTTCCAGTACGTGTCAGACGCTCACAGTGTCAGCAGCAGTCAGGTTAATGCCGAGCCCTCCGGCCCGTGTGCTCAGCAGAAAGACAAAGATATCCGTTCTGTGGAGGGCGGTGAGAGAGAGCAGTGAGGGAGGAGGGAGAGGAGGGAAAACACAAAATCAGAAGATATCATTTCCAACTGCAGCTATAGCACGAATATCCACATATCATGGCATCAAATTAAGTTACAATGTAAGTTAAGAATAAAAATGTCAAGCTTAAGCCTGCCAGTATATCCAGTATAGAGTAACAGAGAAGACTTGTATAGGATGTGAAATGTGCACCAATGGTAAAGCCCTGCATCATAAAGCAACTTCAGTAAACTCCAATAAACTTCAAACTCTCTCCCCCTACAAAAATGCAATCACTAATGCAAACCAGAGAATGTGGACTCTCTCTCTCTCATATATATATATATATATATATATATATATATTTTTTTTTTTTTTTAAAAGGGAGGGGGTCTATATACATGTGTCAAAGTCAATTGTTCCCAGATGGCAGCACGATACA
>JAVDPK010017189.1:0-14020 GCA_034780415.1 Cichlasoma orientale | reverse complement strand
CACACACACACACACACACACACACACACACACACACACACACACACACACACACACACACACACACACACGTTGCAGTAAATGGTAAATGGACTGTTACTCATATAATGCCGTTCTTCCCAATGTGAGCACTCAGAGTGTTTTCTTACTACAGGCCTCATTCACCCATTCTCACACCCGTTCATATAAGTGCTTTTTTCTGTGCCCGAGCACTTTTAACCTAATGTTCACTCTGATGGATGCATCGGGGTAACTTGAGGTTCAGTATCTCTCCCAAGGATATGTTGACACGCAGGTCGGAGGAGCCAGGGATTGAATCACCCACCTTGTGGCAAGTAGACGACCGCAGCGAGACACCTTTTACAGTTAGGCAGGCTCACGATCACCTTATTATCACCTCTTTTGTTGGAGCTAGATTTGATCAGGAGGGGTGCTCTATTCTACTGTGTTTGGTTGTTTGGCTGTCAGCTGATGTTGTGCTGGGTACTTGAAAACGCTGCACGGCAGCTAAACGGCTCAGCTCAGGACAAATTTGCTTCTTGGTGTTTTTTTTCACCTAAATATGCTTAAAAAGACTATAAATTGTGGGTGTATACCTGTGATTGGAAGCATGAATAGGTTCAGCAGGTGTTTGCACCCATGGCTTGTAAAATTTCAGAAAACAATCTGAGACTCAGTGACACCGTCACAATGCTCGCTTTGTTCAGACAGCCGGCCGACCCCCTAAATGATCAAAATACTGAAAAGAAACAGCAGCACATTCACATATTTAAAAGGCCGCAACAATGATAAAGTGCTACAAAGTGTTCTGTAAGATATTTGCACATTTTTTCTGGCAAAATGTACATTTCAAAACTGGCGATTGAAGCTGTTGGACAAATGAGGTGAGAAGAAACTGAACCACAGCGGTGATTATGTGATTGTTAGCTTTAGCTTGTTCTGCTTTGGTAATATGTATATAAGATATAAAATTAAAATTAAATTAAATTACATTAAAAGCCCAGTTCTGAGAAAGTTGGGACACGATGCCAAATGTGAACAAAAACAGAATGCCACAATTTGCAAATCTCAATAAATCCTCGTTTTATTCACAATAGAAAATGGAAACACATCAAATGTCTGAACTGAGAAAATGCATCGTTTTTAGAAAAATATTAGCTAATTTTGAATTAAAAAAAACAGTAAAAGTGGTACAGGAGGAATATCTTGCAACTAATTGCAGGTCCAGCAGCTTCCACCAGTTCCCATACATTTATAGCCTCTTGTTAACAGAAGAGAGGATGCTACACAGTGGGAAACAGCCCTACCCCAAATTTTCTGAGACATGCTTGTGCCATCCAATTAAAAATGAGCCAATATTTTTTTTATAAATATAAAATGGTACATTTTCTCACTTTATGTTTTCTGGGGTTTTATGAGATTTGCAATAATCACATTTGGTGCTTTTTCAGAACTGGGTTTGTGCACGTACCTCTACTCTAACTGTACCGTTTGTCACGCTGCTACACTTTGATTTTGTTCCCGATTCTTTAAAGGACAGCAGTGGAAACACTGTATCCAGACATGCTGCAGTGGTGGCTGGTTAGAATGTAGGGCAAGTTCTACTCTAGAAGTCACACATAAAAAAAGCACCATTTGATTAAGTGCCTGACAAAAAGAAGGCCTTATAAGAGTGTGAAGTATTTTGTATCTACTGAATTTTATTTCACATGTTTACATATAAATATATATATATATATATATTTATATATTCAGAAATAACACAGTTCTATTTTTGTGTGAAATCAAAGAGGAAAAATAAGAAAGTGTTACTGAATCCATGTATGCCAGTTTTTGTTTATTTGTACTCTGGAGAATTTGGATGTAATATAGTGTTATGTAACAAGCAGAGATTGGGGCAGAATGCAGCACAGAAGGCTGTGTTGCACTGGAGTTGTGTCAGTTGCATTGTTCATTCATGCGCCTCACTCTGTCTCTCCAAGCTGCTGGCCTTCTAACATCCTGGTGGCAGGCATCCCAAAATCCCTTGTTGAGTGTAAGAGATGCACACACTTGGCACAGGCTTCTCCTCTCTTGATGTTCATATTTCTCTGTTTCTTAACAACTAAAGAAACATAACTCAAAACACTGTCAGTTCTGGAAGTGCTCCTGCTGAGCCCTGTTTTCAGGCTGGCAGTCAAACATCACATTTCAATTCTGCTTTATGCATTTTCCTTCCTGTCTAAAATCTATACTTATGCTTACAGTCTCTCTCTTTCCTCAGTCCTGTCATCTTTTCTGCGGTTGTTTTTCTCCCCATCACTGCCCGATCCACTGCAGCCACCAAAACAGCAAATTAGACAAAGACCTGGAAGGAAAAATGGCTAAAAATGGTCGTATGACTCACTTCGCCAAAACAAAACCAACGTTAAGCCACTGCATTGTGAAGTGGCGCAAGCCTGTCAGCAGCGTTATAATTAGACTCCCCTCGTAGCCATTACTTGACTCAGCAGCTGCTGTCAGTGTGTGTCCCCCTCTTTTTTTTCTGCCTTTTTCTTCTCTTTGTCTGTGATGTGAATCACCCCCCCCCCTCACCCCATGTTGTAGGTTGGGGTTTGGTGACCTACTTGTCAGAGAGTGTAACATTTTTTGGCTTGTCACCTCTTTGCTTTCTACAGACGTCACTGATTTGCATAGATGTCTTCTTGCTGCCACCGCATTAGTATAAAGGACACCTCATTATTCAGTCTGTGTGCTGGCTGTATAAAACCACAGTCAGAATTGGCTGGTAAACACTTTTGCAGTTGAGACACACTGATATGTTTTAGGAACACACACTTACTAACGACTTCATTAGGTACACCTTTCCAGCAGTGTATTTAAAAAAAAAGTAATTATTACTCATTACTCGTTATGTTTCTTAAAAGCAAAGCAGTACGTTACTTAATTACTTGCCAGAAAAAGTAATTTGCTACACTACTCGTTACATTACTTTCTCATTGCTCCATAAAATGACCTAAAATGCAGTCGTTTCTGTGCTGGACGCAGTCTACACTTCACCATCGCACTAAAAATAAAATAATGCCACTCCTCAAAAGCTGCTGCACCATTTTCCTCCTCCTGCACACCAACTGAGATCAGCTGATTGTAGCACACTCCTTCTGTCCACCCGGCATGCAGATCATTCAATTCAATTTTATGTATATAGCTTGATCATAAAGGAAAGTTTTAAGCCTAATCTTAAAAATAGAGAGGGTGTCTGTCTCCTGAATCCAAACTGGGAGCTGGTTCCACAGAAGAGGGGCCTGAAAGCTGAAGCTCCCATTCTACTCTTAAGTATCCTAGGAACCACAAGTAATCCAGCAGTCTGAGAGCGAAGTGCTCTATTGGGGTGATATGGTGCTATGAGGTCTTTAAGATAAGATGGGGCCTGATTCAACAAAGTGCTGCAAATATCCCTCAGATTTTAGTCAGCTGCACAGCCATGATTCAAATCTTCTGTTCCACCATATCCTAAAGGTGCTCCATTGGATTGAGTAGCTGTAAAAGCCTTTTGAGCACAGTGAGAGCCCACTGCCACACTCAAGGAAGCAGTCTGAGATGCTCGGAGTTTTGTGACAGGGTACGCTGTCCTGCTGGAAGCAGGTCACAAAGGGATGGACATAGTCAGCAACAATACTCAGGTGGACTGTAGCATTTGAATGATGCTCATCTGGTACTAAGGGAACCAAACTGTTACCAGAAAATAGCAAACACACCATTACACCACCACCTGCAACCTGTCTACTATTATTCAATTTTGGCGAGCCCTGCAAATTGCAGCCTCAGTTTCCCGTTCTTAGCTGTCAGGAGGGGCGCTGATGCTGCTGCTGCTGTTGCCCGTTTCAAGGTTGGATGTGTGGTGCATTCAGAGACGCTCGTCTGCATACTCTGGTTTTAACAAATGGTTATTCGAGTTACTGTTGCCGTCCTGTCAGCTTGACGCAGACTGACCATTCTCCTCTGATCTCTGACATCAACAAGGCATTTTCACTCACAGCTGCTGTTCACTGGATATTTTCTGCACCAACAACCATGCCACATTCAAAGACACTTACATAAATCCCCCTTTTCTCTCATTCTGATGCTCAATTTGAACTTGAGCAGGTCATCTTGACCAGTTTTTTTTTCTCCAAATGTCCCAGTTCCCCTGCCTCACAAAGACAAATATTGGATCCCATCAACTGCTTTAGAAGTCTCTGTTATCTTGATTCAAGCTAAACCTCAACACTGTTCTCCCATTCACACGGACCACAACAATCCACAACAAAGGTCTATTACAATGCTGTGCAATTTATGATTTCAACTTAAACACACATCCTACACAAATCCTGAGTTAAGCGCTAATGTATCATCCTATAAGCCTGTAGCGCAGGTTGCTGTTAACATTTATGTTATTCATCTACAGTTCCAGACAAAAACATCTGTAGTTTTGGTAAAGTAGAAGAGTGAAAATTCCCTAAATTCATTAAAGAAAATCCCAGGAGCCAGCTGTGCTTTGTTACAGTGGCTAGTTACGGAGCTCGGATTGGACCATTTCTTTGGGGGATTAGGGGTTTAGAGGATGGGTTATAATTTCAGTGGGATACAGTAATTATTGACATGGCAATATTCCAGTGCAGGTTCCAATAACAAGGAACCAAGCCAAAATGCAGCTTAAATAAAGGTGATGAGAGCATGTTCAGAAAATCATTAACCCCCCTTTGGCTCATATTTACATTCTTCCAAGGTTGCTTACGAGTGAGTCGAGCGTCATCTCAGTTCCCGAGCACTGGAGCAGCACTGTTGTTTTATTAATAAGGAGGTCGCTCATTTAAAGAGGGGTCCTCTGGGCTATTAATTCTGGATAGACATAAAAGACCACAGAAATTGGATAAGCCAGTGATATCTGAAATGCAAAACGAAGCATGAAGTTAAGGATTTACTGAAATTGTGTCACCCAGTGAGCTCTTATATTTTTGAACTATGCTATGGATTTTCTTTCATTTTTGCATTAGTATGTTAACCTGACAGTGGATCACTGAGTACAAACCCATTATTATAACTCACAGAACCTTTTTTTTTAATTGCTGAAGCTTCCATTGATCCATCCATCCAGCTATTTTATTAACCACGTAATTAACTTACTGTCGTCAGGTTGGAGTTGGAGCCTTTGGCCTCTGTGGCAGGGTGAGAGGTGGAGTGCACCCTCAGTCCATCACAAGGCTCACTGATGTTATATTGATATTTAATAAATAACGATACAAAAATGTGTACTCTCGATTTAAAATACTTTTGATGAAAACTATTCTGTTGGAAAGCCATATTAAAAATTTAAGTCTAATGTATCCCATTTCTCGATACCTTTGTCTTCTTTCATTTACCAAAACTTTCTTCTGACCTGTTAGATACGTTTAGATAAGTTAGATAAGTGAAAGCTGATGGTCAGAACCTGGTGATCCAAGTGCTGGATTATTTGGATTTATCAACAAGCTCGTCAAAGCAGAAAATTCACAGGTAATTAGTGCTGTGAGGGAATTCTTTCATTCTTCCTTTTACATGTGAATTTAGTATATTATATATATATATATATATATAAAAAAATAAAGAAAAACATCAGTGCCCTGGCACACTGTCACGGGGGAACTCATTCACAGCTGCAAAAATCACAGAAGCACGCAGAAAACAGACTAAATAAAATCATGCATGATGATATCCTGTGCCACTACTGTTCTATTCAATTTCATGCCCACTGAGCACTGAAGCAGGTGCTCTCAATAGTCCAGCCATGTTTTGATGCCAGGGGCGCCTCTTCAGATTTCTGCTTACCTGTTGGTTCAGTACAAACACCCTCCAGAGCGTCCACTGATACCACCGTTTCTCAGCTCTATTTTTTTCTCATTACAACTATTATCAAAAGTCATGTCAATAAGTTTTTTTTTTTTCCACAGGACTCTGTGCAGTGCATCTCGTAGAAGCACCTTTAGCTGCAATAACTTGAAGCAGTGATTTTCTGTATGACTGTCACTTTGTTGTGGAGAAATTTTGGCCAACTCTTCTTTATAGCATTGCTTCAGTTCATTGAGGTTTGTGGCCATTTTTCTTTTTTAAATGCATCTCTCTTAAATTCCTGCCACAGCAGTTCAATCAGGTTGAGGTCTGGACTTGAAGCACTTTGATTCTTTTCTTTTTCAGCCGTTCTGTTGCTTGGAATCATGTCCTGCTGCATGAGCTTAGCTGTCAGCTTGGCAACAGGACAATTCCAACATTAGACTCATGGCCTCACATCTGACTTTACAACACTTTGGTATACACAGAGATGTTGATGGGCGACTTAATACATAGTTGCTCTACAAGACTTGTGGTTTGTTTAGATGCTACTTTACAAACCAAAGAGGCTTCCTCCTGGCAACCCTTCCAATAAGCCACGTATGTTCAGCCTTTTTCTAATTGTCCTGTCACGATGTTGGGATGAATTTGCTGGCATGTCCACTCCTGGGACAATTATAATATTACCTCAATCCTCCAGGCTAGCAAACTACTAAAATTTATGCTTTTATAGAGGTACTCACACTTGCTGATGATCAGTGAAAGTGTCTTTGATTAGCAACACCTGGCTGCTACTTACCCTCTTAATTCTTATGGGCATACTGTACTCACTTTTTAACAGGACTGCATGGAGTCCTGTGAAAACAGCTTCCTGAATGGGTTACTTGTGTTTGCACTCTGGCTAATTTTAAAGAAAAGTTTATATAAACTGTTTAGACTATACTGACAGTCTGTTGATGCGCGGTCCGTTAAAAGGATGATTATAGAAGGAGTTATCTTAAACTTATGCTGGCAGAGGCGTCTTTTTCATTGGTTCAGAAGAAATAATGTGTTTTTGTTATTTATTGAATGGCCTTTCTGTGACATTATAGTCATAGACTCGAGTATATAATAACAAGATGACCTTCAATGCCTCCAAAAAAATAAAAAAAATAAAAAAATCTCTGTTGTTGTGTTGTGACACAGTTTGATATTTATTTTAGCTTTATGAATTCATCACTGCTGCGTAAACAAAGTTAAAATAATGGGACTAATTTCTCGCCATCAGATGACAGCTGATTGCAGTAAGCAATGTGTGGAAGTTGTGTCACTATCGCATTATCAAAACAAAAAGAAATATTAGTTTTTATCTGTAGTCACTGAGTCATGCTGATGCTAAAGAACAATGCGTGTGAGGAAGCAACTACACATATTTAATGCAGCGCAAACTGCTTTAAAAAAAGAGGCAATTTGTTGTCAGTCATTGCTGCTGTAATTGCATCATTAATACACATTACGAATTTTGTTCAAGGCGTCTTTGTTTCTGTCCTCCGAAACTCAGTTCTTGCAGTCGTGCTCAGTGTTTGTTAACCGATGCCAAAAAGTCAATTATTCACGAAGCCTCTGAGTGAAACAAGACAAGAAGAGAGAAAGAAAAAAGTGCGCTGGGTGAAATTGCCATTTGCCTCCCTCTGGCCTGTGCAGGTCTGTCAAAAAGGGATGGTATTAGTCCACGCTTTGTTTTTTTTTGGGGGGGTTTTTTAACACATGAGTGAGTTTAATTGGGAAGCAGTTTCATCTTGGGGCTATCAATACGGAGGCCTAGTCGGCTTGGGAACTGATGCGTGCCTTGTTCTCCAGGGGTAATTTCATTGGGATCGTCTACAATTGGCTCTCCTGCCTGTTTCCATTACCCTCTGAACTAGTGGAAAAATAAACAAGGTGAGATGAATGAGAATGCGTGGTGAAAAAGACAAAGCCGAAGGGGTGTTACAAGCAGTTCCTGCTGTCCGGCTTCTATGGTTGGGTGAACAATGTTTTAACAGAAAATGCATGAAGCTGTTTTTTTTTTCCTTTTATTTTATTTTATTTTTTTGAAGGAAGTTAGGTCTAGTATCAGAAATCCTCTATTGACATTATGTGTGCATGTGCACGTATTTGTGGATTTGTGAAAATACACATGCAGATATCCTCGTGAAGAGAGCTGCAGATATCAAAATATATAAAAAAAAAACGTGCTTGTAATAAATATTCTTTTTACTGTGACAACAAAGCAATATTTGTGATGGTAACTTTCTTTCCAGAACATCCCTCACTGTCATCGATCAAATACAGTCATCTGGGAGACTTACATAAGTTCTTTACGTCCCACCTTTTTCTTCAGCTTTCACTTCCCTCTAACAAAAATACTCGACTTCAAAGACTCTTCTGGAGAGCACTCCAGGCCCAACGTGTCCTTCTGTGTCCTTCTACACTTCCTTCTCAAAACAAGCAGTTGTTGCACGTGAAATGCCATGTGTCTAATTTAACAAACAGTAGATACCATCTGTGTGTTTTTTTTGGGAGGGGGGGGGGGATGTAGCACTCAGAGGGAAAAGAAAGGAAGAAAACGCTGCTTAAATTAAATGTGGATTAAGATGTGTTTGTGTCTATTTCACACTCCAGCTGTTGGCTCATGTTGAGGAGTAAAGCTAATTAATTCAACACAATCATAATGAAGTTGTGTTATCGTAGTTTTTATGCAACGCTATCACTCACTTGACGACTGCTGTGAAATATCATTACTGTGTTGTGAAACATATTTGGCTGAATGTGGACTTTTCCCCTTGATTTTTAAAGCCTAGTTAGCTGATAAGAGCTTTTCAGAATAGCTAAGTCGTCTCTGAGACGCGTGTCAGTCTTGGTACATTCTTTACACTGGCAGAGTACTGCTAGCAATTGTTTCTGTTACCATCTGCTGGAATAATATGTTTCACAATGTGTCTTAAAGCTTTAGCGCAGACAGCCAAAAACACTCAGATCCTTAAAAAAAAACAAACACGTTGAGGATATTTTTGCACTTAAAGCTATCCGCTGAAAGCATCGTGATGCCATTAGAAGATGCTGAAGTGCAGATATCAGTGAGACAGATGTGGCCTTGAGGCATCTTTATCTTTTCGCTGCATGCTAACAGGAGACAGAATGAGTGCGCAAGAGCTCTTCTTGGTTTTGTGTGGTGATGGGCTGTATGTGCCCAGTTAGAACGACTCGCATCCACTGATGTTTGTCGAAGGCCTCGTGCCTGATTTGAAAATGTCACTTGTTCTCCGGTAATTTATTTTAGGTTCAAGGTGACAGAAAGGGGCGACGTCTGTCTAAAGTGTTACCTCCTGATTACCCGTTCAATGCTCCACTGACAGACGGCTCGGTGGCGGGGGATCGTTCTGAAGTGCTGCATTAATTTACGTGTTGTAAAAGCTGACTGTTCTTTCTAGGAAATGTTAGCTCTCAACATTTGTTCAAACAAAAACGCCATTATTTATTAATTTAATCTAATGAGCCGCAAGATTATAAAAAATGACTAGTGAAATTAATAATAGACATCAGCTTGTTACAATTACATTTTCTGCTGGGAAGCCCTGTCCCCGCGCTTTGTCATATCGACACGTAAAACACACCCAAACATTGTTGCAGACCGTACCTAATATAAGATGGTGCAGCAGTTTGTTTGTATTTTGATCACAGCTAACCATGAGAACGAATACAAGTTTAAGGCACTCTATCCTACCTATTTTCATGCTGCTGTTTACCAACCAATACTAAATACTTCAGGGTGCCAAATGATTCAGTCCCAGTAGAGTAAAAATAGGGCCGCGACCTCCTTTCGCTGGTTACCCGGTGATTGCATTACATTTTTTGCATTCATCAACCAGTTAGAGTCGTGCACAGAATTTGGGCAGCCACTTTCTTGTGCAAAGTGATTGCATAGGTCACCTGGTGGGACGGAACCGGTCTCCAAACATCACAGTCTGACTCTGACTGCGATCACTCTCAGATAGGTTGGAGAAGGTTTGCAAGAAATTTCCATCTAATTTATAAATGCAGACAGATTCCCAGCATATTGCTTTGAGTCGTTCTGCACCACAACTCATCAACCACTGCTCTTTTTCCAGCAGGGGGGGCTGACTCAGCTGGCTGCCAGCTAACAGAAAGGTTACCGAGTGCCTGTGCCAAACAGCAGTTAAATCCCCCCCCCGTTATTATTTGTGGAGGAATGTTGAAGACAACTTGAAGAACTCTGACGCGAGTGGTCCTGGTCCCCATCTTTGAAACAACTATTTCAAAGGCAATGAGACTGCGAGCTCGTTGCACACGGTTGCAATGATTTTGGTCTCCAGCTGTTTTCCCTTGTGTGACTGTAGCACATTTTATGAATCATTTCTGTAACTGTTTTCAAATGCGCTGTCAACAATATTGCCTTGATAACACCCTTATTAAAATGGAAAATATATCTGAACCATTTTAGATGCAATTATACTTATGGTTAGGTTGGAGGTCTAGTTTAGGAAAGTGGCCACAGAAGAAAAATTCTTACATTTTTATGGTTGTTCTTTCATCCCAAATGTGTTTTGCCTCTGGCGCCCCATTAGCTGCTTCCTGTTTATTAATCCAAACTGCTAGACCTTATTTATATCCCCGTGGAAATCCTGGACTCCTGGGCCCAACAATGGCTGAGCACACAGTGACAAAATTATCTTAAACGATTACCCACCACCAATTATGGGCACCCTGGAGTGTCTTATCTGCCTTTTTAATGCAATAAATATTTCCCTTCCTAAAACTTCAGGCAACAAGGGGATAGGCCTCAGCTGAAAATATATATAATGTGTCCCTGAGAATGATGAGGTGCCAGAACCCTGGGAGGTAACATTTGAGTTTGCTTTTCTCACAGCTCTGGGTGAGATGTGTGTGAGAGGGAAAGGCAAAGCTGTGACTGAATGTTTTCATGACATCCAGTGGCAAGAACCCAGGTCACACTGAACATCTCACCGATATGTTAAAATAAATGATATTTTATAAATAATTGCCCCATATTTAATTAACATTCAATTTCAATTCAGTTAAATCGATATCATCCATCGATTTTCTTCCCTGTTTGTCCAGCTTAGGGTCATGGGGACCTGGAGAATATACCAGCTATCACAGGGTGTGAGGAAGGGTACGCCCTTGCCGGCAGGACCCGACACCCTGCACCGGCTGGGGCGCAGAGAGGTGGAGATTTTGTTGCTGAAGGTGACTGAGAGATAAAATAAAAAGACCAATGAAAAGAGGTCTTTTTGATCGTCTTTGTTCTGCGATTGAATGATGACAACAAAAGTAACAAAGTAACAGACATTTTCAGGCACACCGAGTGTGGCAGCCTGGCCCTAATCCCCATTAAAAGAGAATGCAGTTAAAAATAGCAAATATTGATAACACAAGTAATATAGATATAAATACTAGTGCAGAAGTTATTGTGGCATTTTTTTGAAATTACTGAACAACTTCAGGCAGCCTATGTTGCCACCATCTGAAGTGATGGCATGTAGCTGGAATTAAATTAAAAATGGATTGCAGGTGGGTTTGTGATCTTTCCAACTGAAAGTTCTGAAGGTGAAATATTGTCTCAATTTTATCCTTTTAAAATGACCTTCATGAGGAAGCATAAAACCTTTAGCGATCCAGTCGTTCTTCCCGCCTGCTCAGCATCTCAGCCTGGTTTGGTTTGCTGTCACTGGCCCCCTCCCGGTTCCAGCTCTTCTTTCCTGACCTTTCCTGCATTGATTTGTTACAATTATCATCTCCTTGTCAAGACAATTTTTATGAATTTCTGTTATTGTTGCGCAGTTCTCCGAACGCGGACACACAGAGAGTAAACTTTTTGTCAATCGCTCGTCACCTCCCGGCGATGCTGCGTCCAGCTGTTATCTTGTTAGTTGCACATTTAAAGGTCACTGTCAACCAAGGTCAAAGTGGGAAACGATGGGGCTTTTAGGCCAAAGCGTCGAGCTGTAAAATCGAGGCGAGCTCGAGCTGCAGCAGCGAATGGAGAGCGATTTTGCGTAGATCATATGCAGCCTTAGAAACACGATACTAAGAGATGTGAATTGTATTTTTGACAGAAAAATGACAAAAGTGAAATGTTCTCAAATGTATTTAATATATTAGGGTAGAGATTTAAATTCCCAAATTCTTTATCCATTCTGTCCAATGTGTTCCTCACTTTTCCATGTGACTGTCAGCTCTTCTTTTCTCTGTTGCCAATGCTGCCATGCCAGAGGTTTTTCTTTTCCTTTTTACTTTCCTTTTTTTTTTTTGCCGGGTTGGGGTGCACATGTGAAGACGCTTTCTTAGTTGACTGTGCTGCAGTGCTATTGCAGCTCAAATGACAGGTTGGAAGCAAGTGTGTTGCAGAGAGAGAATAAAAAAAAGAGAGAGAAACAGAGAGAAGGCATTTGGGTGAGGAAGGTGTAGCAGGCTGAGTGTGTGAGTGTGCGTGCGAGTGTGAGTGTGTGTGTGAGAGAGAGTAGATGTGTACACCTAATATGAGGGAGCAGGAAGAGGAGCGAGCAGCAAGGTGGAGAATAGAGACAGAGAGAGAGTAAAGCTAGAGAATACCCCTTCCACCCCTGAGTGAAACCTCAACAGGCGTGTTGTGCAGAATCTTAATGGACTCTGCTGTCAGATATGGGGATTTTCCATCCAAATCCTCAGACATAAAGCACACTTACACACACGTATGCACGCATACATAAACACACATTCCCCAGCTAGTGAGGGAGGGAGAGCACCCCGGAGCAGATGAAGCAGATAACATGTTTTTCAAATTGTGTATTTATATGTTTAAGAGAGAGAGAGAGAGAAAATGTGACGACAGCAATTTAATCAATCAATATCCTGTTATCTGCTACTGATAGTGCATTACTTCTGCTGTGTGGCCAGCACAGATAGGGTTTTATCTCATCAGTCGACAGTGAAACATGCACAGGCATGCACGGTTGGGAGTGACTCAGTATGGGAATTGTAAGCAAACACAATCTCAACATCAACTCAAATACTTGCTTTCTAAGACAATTTTCCAATATTTGCAGCAGCCAGAGGTTGACACAGTATAGAAAATACAGCGCGTGCGGTCTAAATGTCACAGCTGCTTTTGGTGTTTTCTCCCTAAAATAACGACAATTCAGTCAAACAAACACGTTTGACTTGTTGTCTTTTCTGGCACACTTGATCAGGGAGAAATAATCCAGAAAAAAATCTGCTAATAGGGGAGTAATTTGCTGCAAATTAGACTTATTTGCTCCGCTTTGCATTTTATTATGCAAATGTTGTCATTTGAAGTGTCTGCTGTGTAGTCTGATTCACTTGTTAGCAGCTTACTTTCAGCAGGCGAACTTCAAACTGTATCTAAAATAATGAAGGCTATATATGCACTGTTAATTTATCTGAGCCTTTAAAATGCATGCAATCTAAAAACTGGGATACATAAATGAATAACCATAATAGCCACTGGAATTTCATTCATACACTCACAATTCTGGTGTTTTTTTTTTTTTAATAGGAGTAGGAAAGAACACCATGTGCATCATTTTATAGTGAAATGTAAAATCATGGATATCTGATGACAGGTCTATGGTTTTTGGACAACAGCACATTTTTCACAATTTTATCTATTCAGGGATTTCTTGATTGAACAGTTCTGGCAGTGATCAGGCCGCGGTGTGGTTAGTGACATTAAGCTCAGCTTTCCAAAAAATGTAGTTAATCATGGTTAATTCAATCAGGAAGGGGTGAATACTTTTTCACAGCACAGAGCAGGTAGATGGTGTAGTGGGAACGCTGCCGTCTTTGGAACAATAGGTTCCTGGCCAGGCCATGCTTCCAGTAAGGGTCCCTAGGCTAGGCCCTCCATCCTACCCAAGCCTCAGAATATGAGCGAGAGACGTATAATCAGGGGCGTAGTTTTAAATTCCTGCCAGTACCAGCACAAAAACTGTGTGTATATATATATATATGTGTATCAATATTTACTTTTACTGTTGCCTACCTCTTATAAGGCAGGAATTGACAATGTGGAATATATTTTTCCAATTGTTAAGGAGCTGAGATGTTTGCACACACTGTACACCAGGGGTCGTCAACTACATTTGTCCGAGGGCCGGAATTTATCTCGCCAGACACTGTGAGGGCCAGATAC
>JAVDPK010017188.1:0-14025 GCA_034780415.1 Cichlasoma orientale | reverse complement strand
GAGAAGCACCTGCTGTCAAAGGCTTTACTTATTTCAGTCGAGCCTTGTTCTGCATCTGGTCTAACATCACTGCTCTGTATGTGTATTTTCAGTAATGCAACAAAGGGAGCCTTGAATTGTAAAAATTATCAAGCAAAACTGGGAAAACGTTTAGCTTTTAGAACTAAAGCAATTGGTCAGTTGTTAAAGGAATGGGTAATGCCACACAGAATTTGATACAATTTAATCTTACTCGTGATTAATGTTACACTTTGTACCTGCTGTAATAATTATATGGTGACTCAAACAGAACCGCTGGGCTGAATATGTGTAGGTCTGCATATATATGGTGCCTGGATAGCATGCATATGCCATTAATTCACCCTAACCCAGGTGTATTGGTGGCTGCCCAAATGTACACTTGCCAGCCATTTTATTAGGTACACCTTGAGAGTACTGGATTGGACCTTGTTTTGCCTTGAGAACTGTCTGAATTCTTCATGACAGGTGCTGGAAACATACCTCAGAAATTCTGGTCCATATTGACATGTTAGCATCACTCATTTGCTGCAGATTTGCAAGCAGCACATCCATGATCCAAGTGTCCCATTCCACCACATCCAGTAGTGCTCAGTTGGATTGAGGTCTGGTGACTGTGGAGAACATTTGAGTACTGACTGTGTTAGGGCTGTGCAATCAAAGTTTGATTTCAAGTTTGGCTCCAAACGATCGCAAAAACAGCGTAATTGACAAAAAATGATTATTATTAAAATAATTTTGTTACATTATGATCCATATACTCTTAGCCCTGATTTATGCTGCAGTCTTTGTCTACAATGTAACCTACGCAAGTGGCCTGTGACGTTCCTGGCAGTTAAGTTTGTGCAGGTGCATTATGTGTTAATTACCGTTAAGTATCGAGCGGGACATCATAAGCTGCCCTGCACCCCCTGAGAAATGTCAAATAATGGCCGTTATGTCCCTACCAGTCACAGGGGATGATTAGCAAGGGACGGTAAGGAGCTACCTACCAGTATTTGCTCCGTGGGTGTAATTAGCATCGCACCCTGAATCATCACTGAAAACCCCAGAAACAGATTTGACTCACATCAGTACCAATGTTAATACCAAAGCTTTGAATACATGTGCTGGACCTGTCAGTGTTGTGCCACTAAAATGTGAGAATTACTTTGGTAACTCATTAATAATTATTAGTCGTGATAACTGCAATTACTTTTCTAATTATTTATTTGTTTAATTTTTAATGTATTTATATTGCAATTTATAAATTTTTATATTTATATATTTTCAATTTATTTATTGAAAATATATAAATAGAGATTGCAGAAATGCACTAGATTTCAACTTACTTCCTGTTCTTTAAGTTCAATAAATGCAGTGTTTACAAAGTCAGTGAGTAATCCTGTTTAATAATCATAATTTCAATATTGACCAAAATAGTTGTGATTATGATTTTTTTTCCATTATCGAGCAGCCCTAGGCTGTGTTAATGAGCAGGTGAATAGGTGTACCTAAAGTAGCTGGTGAGGATATATTCCAAATATGAGTTTTTAGTCCTCTGTCACCAGCAGTCAGCAGAGCTACTCTCATAGCGATCCATCCGTCATCAGGCTGTCAACTTCTTGCTAAATTTGCTCATTTATGGTCATTTATATTTGAAACCTTCTTAAACTTGGTACAAATACTCTTTGGGTAACGCTCTCCAAAATAGGGGGGACAGATTTTTGACCTTTTGGATTTATTTATTTATTTATTTATTTATTTAATGAATTTTCCAAATTCTCAAATTCTGTTCATTTAATCCCTGTTCATGCCTTATTCCTTAGCTGACTCTTTTGAATCTTGGTATGAGTATTTACTATGCAAGGCTCTACAAAATGCCTCAATTTTTTTTTGTTTGTTTTACAATTTATTTTTAAATTTTGAAGATAGATAGTACATCCATGTTTAACATGAATAATTACTTCCCCCTTATTTATTGGCTGAATCTTTCGAGACTTGCTAACAGTGTTCATTGGGCAGATGTAAACAAAATGCTGCAGATGAATTTCAGATTTGACTTCTTTTTTTTTTCGTTTTTATGAATTTTCAAATTTTTCAAGAAATACAGTAAATTGATTAACTTCAATGTTCCTTCCGTATTTTGTTGGTCAATCCTTCTGAAACTTGGTGTGAGGATTCATTGGGCAAAGATGTGTTGTGTAAATAAACCATCTGACAGCAGAACTCTATGGACCAACAGGTCTCTTAATTTATTATTTATAATTTATAAGAGAAATCAATCAACTTAAAAATAATTATTCAGAGATACTGTTTTGGTGGGAGTGTACTCATTTCAGTTGTGCATTTGAAGTCATTACAAACTCAGCTAATTGTACCCCTAGAAAATGCAAATATTTTCCTGGTAGTGGTCATCACAGTTGTTTACATAAATAAACAGCAGGTTGTGTGTCATGAGTCTTTCTGCATAACTATTTCTCCATACATCTTTGTTTCAGATTTACATAGTCTACAACAAGAGGACAGCGAAGCCTCGGGGCTATGCATTCATTGAATATGAACATGAGCGAGACATGCACTGTGAGTAACAACATAGAGCTCTAAGCCAAACACATTCATCATTTTCATGAAGACCAATCTCTCATATGCAGGGTGTTTCTTCTCTGGGGCACCCTTTCCTTTGTTCCATATGGATGTTTTGGGGTTTTTGTAACAATATTTGGGATAGCAGCTTTCTCTGTTGTGACTAATTCCAAGTTAGAACCTAATTGATGGTTATGGTATTAGAAGAATTGGAGGTTATTCTACAATGTGCATGTTGAAATCCAAGTCTGGTGTTCTTGTGGTGTGTGTGTGTGTGTGTGTGTGTGTGTGTGTGTGCGCGCGCGTGCTTGAGGCGTGTCATCAGTTGGCTACTACTGTGGTTTAAGAGGGGCAATGGCATCATTCTTTTCGGCCATCTTTTTTTTTTCTTTTCTTTTTTTGGGGGAGGGTGGGATATGGGGGGGGGGGGACGACTGCGTGTTTCATTTGTGAGCCTGAACATCTTTGCCTGTCAAAGGGCACATTGTCTTTTAACTGTTAGGCGTTGTAGCTTTGTGGAAGAGCAGCTCTCCTGGTTGGACTATGATGGTAAGCACAAGGTCAGACTGGTCACCAAGCATTGAATGGGGTTTTTACCAGACATGTATCAAAACCCATCTTTTGTATGACTAAGTCTTTGACTTGTTTGGCAAAGTTTTTATTGGTGGTCTTCAACCCTGGTCATGGTGAGATTAATTCAGCCTTTCCACACTAGTGAGATATTTTAAGCTGGTGGCGATGCCACAGTAAATACTGTCGAATGGTGCCCTCTAACACAATGCACCATTCTGGGATATTAGTGCAATCAGCTCTTCAAGACCAGAGTTGCTGAATCACAGTTGTGTAGTCAGAGCAGGGAATGAACTGATGGGGAATGTGGGGCTAATCGGTGTATTAACTGTATGTTGTTCTCATTGCCACTGCAGCCGCCAATCTGTGATGGCTATTGGCCAGAGCTGGCTGGCAGATGATGATGGTTATGATACATCTACACCCTACTACCACAGCTCAGTATATGGTTGGTATAATGGGTTTGTATGATGGGTAAGATTTCTTTCCACCCTTCATCTCCTACATAGGGTTAGGGTTCAGGTTCAATGGGTAAAGCGTCTTCTTGCAGACCCTAAAGAGCTTTTAGTGCCATTATTGCTATTTGGATCTTAGGCTTTGACCATTGAACGCACCCTTGCCTTGACCACTAGCCTTAAA
Organism: Cichlasoma orientale; assembly: GCA_034780415.1. NCBI lineage: Eukaryota > Metazoa > Chordata > Actinopteri > Cichliformes > Cichlidae > Cichlasoma > Cichlasoma orientale. The sequence continues at coordinate 10,233 of JAVDPK010017188.1, read as the reverse complement.
TCTTGCCCAGTCTTCTGTCCTTTATGTTAAAGCCACCTCAGATTAATGAGGGCTTGCGTTTTGCAAAAGCAAAAACTTAACTGTGTGAAGGGTCACAAGGTTAATAAGCCAGAGAGATCAGATGCATTATTAAATGGCTGCCTTTCCCATTAGCTGGAGTTTCTTGTGATGACCAGCCTGTAGAGTCACTGAATTTGATGCTGCTTTTTAAATGTGCAGATACAGTTGGCAGTCTGATTGTACAGCATTAAATTGCTGCAGTGTTAGTTGAAGGAAGGCTGTCCTCTAAAGCAGCCATTCCAAACTTCAGACTGTCACTGCCCATTATGAAATCAAAAAACTCTGGTCATCAGATTGTTTTCATTTATTCATTTTGATATTTTGATGATCTGCTTGTTGAGGTTGATTCTTAACAGCTTTACTTTCGACTTCAACATTTGTTAAGGTGCTGTAATTAGAGTTCAGGATCAAAAATAATGAAATGCAGAATAACATATAATTTTTAAGTCCCATGGCTTTGTTTCACTAGTTTTGGATAATATTTCAGGATAGTTTTTTTTAAAAAAAAAATAGAAAACTTAAGATTCCCCCCCCCCCCCTATATATTGTAAATGACCTTTTACAGCCCACTGGCAGTAACTTTAAGGTCCACACTTTGGATCCAGTGGTCTAAATTTCATTTGATTCACTTTTAATTTCCCAGTTTTGTTTTGTTTTTTGGTTTTTAAATAAGGCTCAGTGAGTTGGCTTTAATAGAAAAGGCAAATGAACACAGTTGTGTTGGTAATGCTGCTAAATGGGCTATTCATACCATTTTTTAAAACTACACAATCAGGCAGATATTAATTAAAGATTAATACCCAAGAGTAAGATCAAGATTTCCCAAGTGCTACAATTCCAGTTTATAAGATGTCAGTAAATAAGTTGCTGACTGAATGTATGTGAGGACACTTTACATTGAAGGCATGCCAGCGACAGTAACATTTCTTTCTCACGAGGTTAGAGTTGTGATAAAACAACTCCTGCAATGAAGGTAGCCCCGTTTTGTTTTGTTTATTTTTTTTGTTTTTGTTTTTTTGCATTTTTCCACATTTCCTTTGTTTTTTTTCACTTGGTCCATGTCTGTAGGACTGGTGGTAAGGCCCTAAAATCCTTTGTGAAGAGGGGGGTGGGGGTGGGGCATGGTAAGTGGTAAGTAGATGCGTTGTGACACTATTCTGGTGTGGAGACTGGGGCGGAGCCTCTTGTAAGTTATCAGTGGGATTATGCTGTGACTGATGGGTTTTGGTAAGGCCCTTTTCATGGATGTGAAAGTTTTACCCTTGGATCGACACACCAAACCAGTATAGCAGTCTGGATCTTGGCACGTTCTTCCATCATACAGATGGATCAGAAGATTGTGTGGTATAAGGGAATGAGGTGTGGGGTAAAGCCTGAATGTACACAAGGGTGGAAAATTTGCCAAGTGCTGGAGATGATTTTTATTTTGACTTGTTGTTCCCTACTGTTGACTTCTATGTTGCTCTCATTAAGCTTGGAAAGGGTTTCAGTAAATGAAAGAAACTCGTATGCCATTCTTAATCATTTGTATGATAACAGAAGTCTTAAAATTTTCTACCAATCGTTGATTACATCTTTAGTTTGCTTGCTTTCTGGAATACTACTTGTTGACTGTGTCAGCTCTCCCAGCTGGTTAAGTGAAGGTTCAAAATGGTATTCCAGTCAAACTCTGCCAAGTGCCAATCTGCTGTTTTAGCAGTAGTATATTTGAAGAGTCCACAGCCTAAAGAAACTGGTACTTAAATACCTGCAGTTATCTTTATCCGGATGTCTTTAAATGGCTACATTTACTACATCGAGACAATATATATAAATTATACACTATGTAAGCAGTTGCTTTTTAGCGTAGATGGTGTAGGAACTGGACCCTGAGTAATTAAAAGAAGCAGTTAAACGTGTAATGTATCAATCACTCTTCGGGTGGAAGGAAGTCTACTCCCATTATCCTTCGGCTTTTGCCCAGAGAGCAGCCATGTCGGCTTCGCCTGCTCCTGGTCAGTATAATAATGCACTGTTTGTTTCCTTGGCCGTATGCAGCCACACTCTTTTCTCACCTCTTATCTTCCCTCTTCCCATTCCTCTTCTCCAGCCGCCTATAAGCATGCTGACGGGAAGAAGATTGATGGCAGAAGGGTCTTGGTGGATGTGGAGAGAGGACGTACTGTCAAAGGGTGGCGTCCTCGCAGGCTAGGTGAGCACTGCTCCTATGACTTAAGCTACCAGGTATGGTAGGCATCTAGGCATGTTTTTATTTCTCCCTGAAGGCTAACAGATGCCTGACCAAATTAAATTAAATCAGTTTTATTTATATAGCGCCAAATCACAACATACAGTCACCTCAAGGCGCTTTATATTGTAGGTAAAACCCTACAATAATACAGAGAAAACCCAACAGTCAGATGACCCCCTATGACTTGGCGACAGCGGGGAAGGAAAAACTCCCTTTTAACAGGAAGAACCCGCCATCAGAACAAATTGCTATGATTTGGTGCTATATAAATAAAAATTAAATATTAAATACTTCAAATTACTGACTGTACTTTTAAAACTTAAAATTCTACTACCTTTTGTAGTGGTAACATTTAGGAAACAATACTTGTATATGGGGATTCTAAATATCGTAGTTTGCATCCAAATATGTCTCATTTGACCTCACTTACATTTCACAGCTGCCTTTCTTTCAAGTTAACTCAAAAAGGTGTTCTCTATCTTTAAAACACTATGCTGCCAAAAGTATTCGCTCGTCTGCCTTCACACATATATGAACTTGAGTGACGTCCATTGTTAAGCTTTAATATGATGTCACTCCTGTGCAGCTGTAACAGCTTCAACTCTTCTGGGAAGGCTTTCCACAGGTTTAGGAGTGTTTATGGGAATTTCTGACCATTCTTCCAGAACCACATTTGTGAGGTCAGACGCTGTCTGTCTCCACTCTAATTCACCCCAAAGATGTTCTGTTGGGTTCAGGTCAGGACTCAAGGCCAGTCAAGTTCTTCCACACCAAACTGGCTCATCCATGTCTTTATGGAGCTCCTTTGTGCACTGATGTGCAGTCATGTTGGAACAGGAAGGGGCCATCCCCAAACTGTTCCCCCATCTGATAATACCAGCCTGTGAGGCCGGAAGGCCACATGAATTTGAAGGTCCGTAACGATTGAAAGTTGGCGACCTCTGTGCACCTCAGCTTCCTATCACGGTACCACGCTGGAGTTCACTGAGCTCCTTAGAGCGACCCATTCTTTCACTGATATTTGTAGAAGCAGTCTGCATGCCTAGGTGCTTGGTTTATACACCTGTGGAAGAGACTGGAACACCTGAACTCAATGATTTGTATGGGTGAGTGAATACTTTGGGCAATGCAGTGTAGATTGTCAAGAAAGAGAATAAATCCACATAAATAAACTAATTGTACTCAAAATTATGTAAGTAAATTAAAATGGGTTTAAACAGTGGAAATAACAAAAGCCTGCAAGTTGCACTTTTTATTGCACTACAAATGTCATAAAGTATGTTTAAAAAGAACAAAGAAAACCAAATATATACAAAATACAACACTATTTCCTTAAAGGTAAATACTACCCAGAGAGTGAGCTGCCTGGGTGGAGGTTCTTGTTTTGGTTTGTATGTAAATGAAAGAAAATGTTTTAATAACATGATGATTGTCAGGCTGGCGAGATCGTTCCAGTTTTGTATGTGTTGAAACTGTTCAGATTCACTTCTGTTACTTTTGACCACATATTTGAACAAAATGAACGTTGTAGTTCTGCTTCCGCTGATTTATCAAGCTATCATGAATGAAGCACCTTTACTAGATTAATGTGCAGAACCTCTTAAAAAAAGAGTCAGAGGGTCCTTCCTGTTTTTACATAATTGAACTTTTGTTGACGATATCTTTATCTAGGAGGTGGATTGGGTGGCACTAGGAGAGGTGGAGCTGATGTGAACATCAAGCACTCTGGTCGAGATGATGCATCACGCTATGACGACCGTCCTCTGGGAGGGTAAGTTCTTTATTCAGAAGACATCATTTTGCATTAAATTGTATATTGCAGTAAATAAATATGGCAACTGTGCTGCTCATAGTGATCGTGACCGTGGAGAGCGGAGGGAACGCAGCCGTGAACGGGATAGGGACAAGGACAGAGAGCGACGGAGGTCCCGATCTCGTGAACGCCGTCGACACACCCGTTCCCAAGAGCGAGAAAGGGAAAGAGACCGACAGATTGGAGCAGGAGAGGACAACAGTGGTAGCAACCGGCGTCGAGATCGCGAAAGGGAGCGTGGGGGGGCATCAGGAGGAGACAGCAGGAGTAGGGAGAGAAGTCGAGACCGGAAAAGAAGGAGCAGGAGCCGGGATCGTAAGAGAGAGAGGGAGCGAGGTAAGGGGCTGGAAGGTGATGAGGTCAGCCAAGGAGAAGGTGGCCCTGAGGTTGGGGAGCGGATGCTGGAGGAACATGAAGGAGAAGTGAGTGAGGGCTTAGAGGAGCGTAGAGACAGAGAAAGAGAAAGGGACAGAAGGCGTAGCCATAGAGACAGGGACAGACGTAGGGGAGATCGGGACAGAGACAGGGAACACAAGAGGGAGCGCGGGGAGAGGGACAGGGGAGAACGGAGAGAGGAGCGCCACGGTTCCCTCCGAGATGACATGGGCCCTCAAGATGAAATAGGCAATGAGGATGATGGAGGAGTGCCGCCACAGATGGAGGAATACAGTCAGGATGGGATGATGGGCCAACAGTCTGTCCCATCAGCCGATGGCTACGGTTCCAGTGAAAATGGCTACAAGATGGAGGCTCCAGGAGATGAGTACTGAAATGGCTCCTCTGCCAGGAGAATCCAACTTACAAGTAGTTTCTTTTTGTTCTGTCACATGGCATTTCGCCATGGGAGCTTTGTGATTTCACGGCTTCTCGAGTATCAAACGCCTAGCTAGCTTTCCTGTCAATTTGCTTCAGTACTCTATTTGATATCATTGTACACGTTGATTTGATCTTCTTACATTGCCCAACTAATCAGTGCCACTCCATCACTAAATGTCATCAGATTACTCTAGAGATGTTTGTTTTGTCCATCCCAACTACACACACACACACACACTGACCTTCAGATGCACTTGAAACACAAGTTTTTAAGTTCTTTTGAAATGGGTAGTCTTTATTTCCAGATTTATAAAACAATTAGAATGTGTTAATTGGATCCAAACCAGCATCCAGTCTGTTTATCAAATTGAAGTAAATGTAACGTTGTGGCAGTTGAGGGCACTTCTGTTCATTCATTTATATATTTTTTTCTGCTGTTGGTAATATTTCCAAGGAAATTTTAATAAAGATGTGACTTAAAGCCAGAGCTACTCTAGAGTGGATGTTTCACACCATTCAGTGTACATCCTTTGGCTACAGGAAGTGTTTTATTTTGGAGTCACCCAACAGTACTGTTCTTTCATCAGTCATGAGGGGAAGCCTTTCTGCTTTGCTACTTTTCACACTTCATGAATGAACGCTAGTTACAGGAATAAACAAAGAGAATATAAAATGTACAGGTGCTAGAAATCCTTGAAAATGCTTGGATATTGTGTTTTCAAGGTTTGAAAAGTGCTTGAATTTTGGATATAATGCTTGAAATTATAATCTTTTTTTTAAATAATTAAAAAAAAACTGCAGTGCGTGCGCTGCTGCCAGTTCACGCTCTCGTCAGGAAACTACATGCATGGAGCTGAAATAATAATAAAATAATCATACAGTCATGTAGAGGTGGAGGTATAAGGCAAGGAGTATACATATGAGAACAAAACATGAACTCTGCCAAAAGAATTTCTTAGTGAGACATAACTGTATTTTTTCATAAGTCAATAATTTTTTACTGTCAATTGTCAGCTGTGACAATGTTTTGAAATATAAGTTGAGATCCATTTGTTTAAATGCCAAATAGAAGGGTACTCTTTTTAAAAATTTCCCTTTCTTTATCTAAGATTTGGCTAGGATAATTAACAAATTGACAATATATTGTTCGTTGCTGGCATAAAGGAAATTGGAGAAGAACAATATGTCATGCTTTCTAAATACAATTTCTTTACCAACCCGTGATTTTAGAGCTACCTGGAAATCCTTCCAAAACAGGGTCACATGTTCACACCGAACAAATACGTGTTCTAGAGTTTCCACCATGTAGTTACAAACCATTTGTCTGTAATAACATATATATTTACAGATAACACAATTCAGCGGAGCTCAATTCTTCACCCGTGAAGAAACGGACTTTTGACCTTTGGGCGGAGCCTAATGTCATTGGTCACTTTGATGGATAGTTCAGGTTGCTGCGTTAGACGGAGTTACACCGCGGCAGCAACATCAGAGCTGTTTCAAACCGGATTTGCTCACAATAATAAAGAGAATAAAGTTTCCAGAATTAACTGTCAGTAGTTGTTTTATGTCAAGTGACTTATTGCATAATACCATCGTTTTAATGTGATTACAAAATGTGAAATAATCCGAGTATGTATTTGTGTGTGTATATGTATGTATGTATGTGTATATGTATATATATATATATATATATATATAATTTCATTCATACATGCAGGAGTGTTTTAAACTCCTTGTGTTACCATTTTAGCTAAATGGTAAGATCAAAAGCACTAATTTCCCACGGAGAATCTTACGTAAATGATGCTGAAATTGCTCCTTCAGTAGTCACGCAGTAAAGACGGAGCTGGAGTGAAGCTGCTACGTCAGGTTATACTGCCTGCTGTTCAGTCCAGCATCTTGGCAACACTCGTCTACGCTCCTTCGGTCTGCTCAGGATGCCATCACAAAAGATGGGCCACGCTTTGCTGTGAACCGCAGTTATTGCCCATACACGCTGTTTGTTGGGGAATCGGCCTGGAAAAGGTGGAACCCGCGATGATGTCCTCATACTACCACCCGGCCAAGGAAGCAGACATGACGGCCATGACGGAACCACTCTGCCTTGAAAGAGGTAACGTAACTAGACCGCACCGCTAGCCAGCAGGCTAGTGCAGTGACCCTGGTGTGTGTTGCAGAATGGATGGCTCTTACGCTTAGATTTCGCTGTAACTGCGAAATGTCGATCTTTGGCTTAACTGATATAAAAGATAGTGGAGTATATACCCCTCAGCTCCGCCTCCTGCATAAGCACGTTTGTAGCTGTAGTAAACGTCATTAACGATGTAAGTAATATAGACTTCCCTTCAGATTCTTTCTGGTTTTGCCGACAGAGCATTCATGTGTGTCGTGCGTCTTTCGCAGTATGTACATGTTCAGAATTTGGTTGGGCCTCGAATGTTAAATGGCCATCAGCATACAGCGTCAGTGAGCCCAAGCGGGCCAAGAAACGAGATAACTATCCAAACTGTATGAAATCAAATGTGGGATAAACGAGTTCGGAACCACGCGAGAATATGCTTTTTTTTTTTAAATGATATGCGCAACAGGGACGATTCTAGGATCACAGCTTCAGTGGGCTCAGCCCCGATCATGTCACGCTTGTTATTATGTTTTCAATAATACACTGGTGTTAGCTCACACGTTTATCAAAGTAATCAGACCTGAGGTAAAGGCTCGGTCGTGTTGGGCAGAATTTTGCAAGTTAAATAACTATTGGAAGCAAAGCAGTAGCGTTATTCAGCAGAGACGCACAAAAACACACCTGGACTAAAAGCAGACTGCTGATAGTTGTTTTTACATTAAAGTTTCATAATGGATATAAATCCATGTTTAGAGTGATATCAATATGTTTGTGTGAAATCATCAGTGAATGTGGGCAAAACAAAAGCTTCTTTGGTTTTATAACTTATTGAATTTGACGTCTCCTCGTTTCTTTTGGCTCTCGCCATCATTATTTGTAGTGTTTTGTTATTGTTTTGTTATTGTTGTGTATTGTTTGATTATTCCCGTCCCCTCAAAGGGCTTTGCCTTTTGCCAGGCCACAGTTATAAATAAGAAATTGTTCTGTTTGCCTGGTTAAATAAAAGTTTAAATTAAAAAAATAAGCTCTCTCTGCTTTCTCCCTCTCTATCCTCTCAGAAGCCAATAAAAGGGTCGTTTACATCACTTTACAGCAATATTCTAATTGAAAATGGGCTGCTGGCCATTGGCAGGTAACATCCTTCTGACTTGCTCAACAATGTAGCCCACTTCAAGCACCACAGGAATAGAGAACAGCTCCTTGACTGGTGACTAGCAATAAGACAGCAGACCTCTGGCTCAGTAAGCTAAAATTAGCTAATAATCTTCACTGTTCTAGCCTACATTAGCTAGCATTTTTAATGTTATTTACAGAACAAATGCATAAGCAAACACTTTTTATGTCACAGCAATGACCCCACATTATAAGAATAATTTGCACTTTTTTTTGCGAATGTTTCAGGTCTGCACCACTGAACTGCGCCATAAAATGACCTTTCATCTTCTTTGTTGCTACAGCAATACACGTCTTATGTAATTAATAACCCTGTTGAAACATGCACTGTAATATCATGACAGTTAAACTTGTTTCATTGTAACCGGTACTGTCTCCAGCAGACAAGCTGGGAAAATACAACTTTATAGAAGACGATGTCAGAAAATAATACTGAAATGCATTGTTATTGTTACTATGGTAATAAATGGGTCTAAACTCACCCACAATGTGCAATATTCTCAGTTTCATGTTCAGACAATACTGTAACAATACAGTTTAGAACTGAATGCTCCTCCACTTGGCTATTTGGCCTGCTGTGCCATTTCACTTCAGTATTTATTGTGAAATAATCTCAAATGTCAACAGGACAAAATGCTGTCATTTAAGATATAGCAAATATAGTCGATTCCTAAATAAAACGTTCTGCTTTCCAGCCAAGCGCAGTGCATCACCCCTCTTTTACCAACAGCTGCAAATCTCCAACCAGGGAAGGAGGAAGCTTAGATTTACTGAGACCAGCAGTGGACCTTTGAGGTTAACCGTTAATAAATATGTAAACATGACTCAGCTCTAACATGTTCTGCAGCATCTTGGACCACAGCTTCTAACTTGTGGATGGTGCAGTGAATGACGGTCAGGTAAAGGCTGATCTTTTTACACAGGGCTGTGGATGTTCCTCTGTCAGCTATCAGTACTTTAGTGTAGCATAAATCATCTAATACTGTGTAAGCTATCGTGTTAGCAAAAGAAAGCCAGGTCCTTTCTGTAAGACATCCTCATCCACACAGGTTATACCAGCCACAGTGGCTGTATGTATAAGAGGGAAACGGTGAGTTTATTTCCCCACTTCCACCTTTAAGACAAAATTATATGCAGTACAGATTAATTATGGGCTATTTAACCTGATTTACATGCAGCCATGACTAATTCAGCCTCCCTTGACTGAGCGATATGAGCAGATCAATGTCTGACAAACAGGTAAAATGGTATTAATAATAACTTATGTCAAGCATTAATATTAAAATGTTTAAAATAGTTGAGTATTCAAATATGATACATTTGCTAGCTTGTGTGTGTGTGTGTGTATATATATAGCCCACTCAGAGGAAGTACATCAGTTCTTTTGAACTTATAACCAAATAGCTCTCAGTGACAGATGATTCAATTTGATATTTTAATTTGTTCTCAAGTAGTTTGTAACTTGCAACAAGATTTTTCTTTTATTTGTTTTTGCTTGGGGGGGGGGGGGCATCTTTTTGTCATTAAAGAATTCTGTCTTACATTATTTAGATGTTTTTTTTAAGTGGACATGCTCAAAGAGCAACTCAGAAAACCCAAAAACATATTTGTTTAATAAAGATGAGGAGAGCTAAATTGTGAAATTCCAAGAAATCTAAACTGAATTTAATGTGGCTGCGTCATATTATATATATAATTCAATTGCTAGGAAACAGCAGCTCTTGTATTACAGGAGCTGCTGTTTCTGCATGTTTAGTGATAAACAGACACCTCATGCTAACTGTCAAGCACGGTGGTGGAGGGGTGATGAAAGGGGTAATATTTTGCAGCCACAGGACCTGGGCGCCTTTATCATTGAGTCAGCAATGATCTGCTGTGTGCCAAAGCATTCTGGACTCAAATGTGAGGCCATCTGTCTGATAATTAAAGCTTGGAAACTGATTCCAGTGATCTCGAGCACCCAGTGTTGTAGTACTCGAGACCGGTCTTGGTCTCGAGACCGGTCTCGAGACCGCT
>JAVDPK010017187.1:3688-14027 GCA_034780415.1 Cichlasoma orientale | reverse complement strand
TATATATTTGTGCATTCACATCATGTAGACACACTTGTATGCCTTGCTGAGGCCCTGGTCCTCCGTACTCGGTCTGTCCTCCCCTGGTAATAAATTAGGTGGTGGCATAAGTCTGACAGGTTGATGTGGAGAGTTTGTAGCAGGACACAGTGTTTCCTTCTTCCGATGTACCTCTGCCTACCCCCACCGCAGCTTCTGTCCCTGTTCTGACGCTGGCCCTGGAGCCATCTTGCTCCCCTGGTACTGCTCTCGCCCCAACAATGCCACTCCCACCCCGTGGATGCTGTATGATAAAGTCATCCACTGACAGTTCTGGGCTCTTATCTCAGGCCTCAATCCCGTGAGTGCTGGGGACTCCTTATCAGTGATTCCTCTGCCTGGCCTCCTGTCTTCGTGCCCTGCCCCAACTGCCTGGCTGACTATCAGCCTTGTGTCGCCAAGACTAAGTGTCTATCCTTATGATCCTGCCGGCTGTTAGGCGACACATGGCTGGAGGCAGTTTATCTCTCTTCATTTTTCCTGAGCCTAAAAGCAGAGCCATTGCATCAGAATGAACAATAAGAGAATAAGGCAACCAGATGGACAGGGAATCTTCCTGGAAATCGTGGTGTGTGTTTAAGTGGGAGTCATAGTTGTTTCTGTTTTATTAAATGATGACAAGCAGGATTAAAGTGGAAGATGAACTAAGGGATGTTGTAGTCTTAAAACAGCTCATTGACATGGACTTATTCAATAAATTGGGTTACATGTTCCCCTCTCTAAAACTGGAGCTCCACCATTGCCTTTGACCCAAGTATTGTCAGCTTTTACAATCTACTGTCTGAAAGTTTCATGTCTGATGGAAAAACATATCTGGGAAAGTTAAGCCCAGTTCAGAGAGAGAGCTACTATAAAGAAGGGGAGTCAGTGGTTTGTTTTCCTTCAGACCGGCATGGAGAGGGAGGGGGAGACGTTTTCTTGCTGTGGTGACAAGAGAAGCCTCTGTTTTGTTTGTTTGTTTTTTTCTCTCTTTTCCCCCGAATCCACAGAGGTGGGTCTGTCTGCCTCACAGTTGTTTTTTGTTTTTGTTAATTCAGATTACATAATGAATCATCTCTCACGTCTTTCCTCCATTGTACATTTGATTGAATTTGCAACTTGTGCTATATTTCTCAGTTAGAAGTATGGGCCCCACCCTGTTACATTCTTTGCATGCTTCAAATAACTCTCCCCCTGGCCTCACTCACAGAAGTCCCCCTCATTTTCTCGCTGTTTCTCGTTCTGTCTCCATTTTTAAGTCTCTGAACTGTCCCAACACGTACACTGGTTATAATTGACCAGCACCATTTCCTGTTTTTGCCCCTATTTTTATCATAAAAAGAGATGGGGTGGAAAAAAAAATGAGCTGAATGCTCACTCTGTTCCCGTCTCACTCGCCCACTGATCTGCATTCATTTTCTTTCTCCTTTCAGAGGAGGGATGGCAAAGTGAGCGTTGGCAGCCAGCTCAGGAATTTCACCGGGAGCGCAGTCAGAACACTTAACCTCCAGCCTGGTGTTTGTTTTCCCCACACTTGCTCTCATAGGGTGTTTTAGCTCGGCTTAATGCGAATGCCACCACGACACGTAGGAATTACTATTTTGCTTTAAATGTCTGGAAATGTTGGGTGAATAATTTTGACTGAGCTTTTTCCTAACAGCTGGCAACAGGAAACTGGATTCCACTTCTTTGGAAATAGCAAAGTGCAGAAACGTTCTCCTTTCTTACTCACCCTTTTGTCTGTAACCTGTTTATATAACATTTCCATACCCTCATACAACCCCCGTTGCCCATAATACCCAGCGTTAAATCAGTCTGCCTGTGGTTTTCAGCCTTTGCAGTGGTTTCTAACTAGTCGCAGGCTGGCTGATGAATCTGAGATGAATAATTTAACTGTTCCTCAGCAGCCCTTGTTGTTTCTGTGAAGCTTGGCAAGAGCAGGCAGTGCTGCCATAACCTCCTGTAGGGCCACAGAAAGTGAAGTGGGAGGAGGCAGTGAGATCACTATTGAGCATTTTGCCGCCGTGTTTTTCAACACATTTTCCCGTCCTTGCATTTAAAAATATATACTTTACTATTCACAGTACTCTGTGTTGCTTGTTGGTGGCGTCATTGTGCAACACGCAGTAAAGATTTCACTGTAAATTGCACAATTTTGTGAAGCAATGCCTGTAGCCTGTATACTGCACCATTTGCCTCAAAGGTGACTTTTAATCTGACATCTGCACTACCACTTAAAAGCTACAGTTTTTATATATATATATATTGTTGTGCTGTCACCAGAGTTATTATGGCTTTGTGTTTTTCACAAGTTTCTTATTAAAAATTTTTTCTAATGTGTCATTGGCTTAGATATATTTGTAAACAAGCTTTCCAGCGTCCAGTTTCACAAGACGCAGATTGTGATGTTTGATGTGTCCTTCACATTTAGACTTTTTCTGGTTTGGGAGCTCTAATTACACGACGATGCAGAATTTTGCGAGTCGTGTTTTGTTTGTATTTTTACCCAGGGCGGTCGGCTTTTCATCTCGAATGCAGACGATCTCTTGTAAAGATGCTTGCTACATTGTTCTTTAGATGTTGTTGTCCCTTTAGATTTCTCTGGTCCTGCTTTGAACAGAATTGACAGTTCTGAGGAAAACAAACCGGTGCCAAAAATAATGTCAGCATTGTTCCAAACAACTGTAAATATAAAAAAGATTTTCAGGATGTTGTTTGAAGCCCCCCCCCACCCCCCAATAAAAAGTTGACTTCACCTTCTAGAAACCTCCTCAGCGTAATGAAAATAATATTCTGAAGTACTTCACGATCAGACAGGCTTTTCTTAAGTGCTTATACATTTCAGCCCTTGATGTATTTTTGGGTAAAAGATTATATCATATTAGCGCTACTAAGATTACTTTTTTATACATATATGTGAGATGCCTTTGACACGTGTACCTTTTACTAATTATAAAGCTTGTTTTAAAGACAGGGAAATAGGTTTTTATCACACTGGCAGCACGTGAAGTGCGGCAGAGTGAAAGAGGATATCCTCAGTGAAATCATGCGGCAAGGTTTTTTTTTCCTTTTTCTTTTTTAGGCATAGTGGACTTTGTATTTGCACTCTGCTAGTTTTTAAGTTAAGATGTTGTTAAAGGAGTGTAGTTCATTCTGCAGTTATTCATGTTTGCATTATTTCTATTACTAATGCCAGCCCACATTTGTCCCTCTAATCTAATAAAACAGCATGCTACAGGTAGCTGACCTGGTTAGAGGATTGGGATCAGTTACCTAAAGAACAGATGTTTTGTTGTATTTAAATGCAATTTTCACAACTTCTTATAAGCATAAATAGAAGCTAAATTGAGCCTCAATGATAGTGATAGTCTTCCCTTTTTTATCGTCATTACTGTTACAAAGTGTTACTTCAGCTGCTGTTCTGTCTGCTAATTATCTTTGGGGTTTGTACTGATGCATCCACAACCAGCCATGTTTCTTGTGAGACTCACATGTTGATTTTTGCAAACTTGGGCCAGTCAAAATGTGGTATGCTGCCTCAATATGTGGGACAGGTAGACGAGGGATCAAAATGCTGTTACTGTACTGTCCCTGTTGTTGTTCTCCTTGTTTATAGTGATGCAGGTTTGTTGTCTTGGAGGGAGTTGCACACATTTCTGTCACGAAAAGCAGTAATTTTTTCCCTGTAGATGTTTATGTCGTCGTTCCCTCAACCTATACAGCAGTGGTTCAGTTGATTGAACAGGGTCTACTCTGTCTACTCTGTCTACTCTGTAACTGGTGACACAGTCACACATAGTAACTGTCTGGGCAAACACCAATTACATGTGTTGCACAGTTGTATTTTACAGTGGCTGTCTGCCCTACAGTCTTATGCTGTAATGCAAAACATTGCTTGGTTAACATAATTTATGCCCATGTGCAGCACATCCAGCCCACAGTGACGGTAGCAGTTCATGAACTAAGTTCTGCTACTGCAAGCGAACCAGTTTTGTGTTTGTTCTGTTTGTTGCTGCTTGTCTGTTTGTGGTGAGGCTTAAGTCTGTATGTCCTTATCAGTGCATGGGTTGGGAGGCGATTACACAGCAGGAACAATAGGTGTTTTCCTACGATTAGGCTTTAATTGGCGAAACAAAGAGTCCCTGTCGCACCATGTGTAACTGGCAGGAAAGAATGTGTCGTCTATATGAAAGGGTTAGTGAGCATGAGCTTGTCCCCACTCAGTTGATTTATTGTGTTCACTGAAAGCAAAAAAGGCGAGCTAGGCTGCCGAGAGCAATGGGAGAATGGTGAGTGTGATAAAGAACAGCGGGGGGAGACAGAGGATTCCTATGTGCTGTGAATGAGGTCATCTGGTTGGTTATGAAGAAGGTCACCGACCCCTCCCTCAGCTCCACACGCCACCCCTCTGTCTCCCTCTTCCTCCCCTCAGCAAATGATGCACAATGGCTTTTTGTGCTTTAATGGGCCAGACACACACACTGGGTCATTCCTACCGGTTCACATAGCAGCATGCACACAAGTGCTATCTGTCAAAAAAGCCCAGAGGATTGCAGTGCGTTTTTACACTTTGTATTTACCACTTGGTTAATAATCTGACCTGGTTGTACCAGTTTTTAAAGCTGCTGAATAGCGCAGGGCAGGGTGGTATCCCTGTTTCATACATGATATAAATGTTGCATGTACCATCATATAGGTGAACAGAAAAACAACCACTGCTGCAGATCCGAGGGTTTATGTCTCTGGGGACCTGGATATACTGCATATCCACAGTTC
Organism: Cichlasoma orientale; assembly: GCA_034780415.1. Taxonomy (NCBI): domain Eukaryota; kingdom Metazoa; phylum Chordata; class Actinopteri; order Cichliformes; family Cichlidae; genus Cichlasoma; species Cichlasoma orientale. Next base: position 9,233 of record JAVDPK010017187.1, on the reverse strand, counting down.
TAATAATATGATGCACAAATGAATTTAAGACAATTAATAATATGCAGCTAACCCTAATGAATAGGACAAACATCAAGGCATACGGTAATTTGTGTAACAAAGTATTTCTAGCACCCGAAACCGCAGATTTACAAGGATGCCTGATGCTAGCTAGCCAGGTGGCAGTGTGGGGCTCTGTTGCTCGATCAAGAGTAAGTTTTTCCGTCTTTAAAAAAATTAGACTCATTGTGTTTCATTCATGGACAAGCTCCTTTTGTCCACATTCACTGCAGGCGGGGCTCCAGGTGAGGTCAGCATAATGAACATGTTACTCAGGGTTAACAAGTGTTTTTCCTGCATAGAAATATCATACTTGGTACCTACCAGTCCACCAAAGGAAAATCACCCAAACTGAGATTTCAAAAGATACTCTCAACTGTTTTGATTTAAGTGGGGCTTAATTTAGTTAAGCTTAAAATACTTTTTTTTTGTTTGTTTGTTTGGATATCAAATGGCCAGAAATAACAGGCAAGGGCACAGACTTCTGTTAAGTAAGGCAACACACACTTGTTGCCTCAACTATAACCAGACCAATTGTGCTTACGAGCGTACCCCCCAAAAGGCTCATTTTGAGTCAGGAGAAACCCTGCTAGAGGCTAACAGGTGCTTTTTCCAGGCGACAGGATAATTTGTGCTGCAAAGTTTGGAAGAATCAGTCCAAGCAGACTTGGTTTCAAAGCCGCTCTCGGCTGTGGACACATTAACACTAACGAGCCAGATGTTGATTTTGTTTAAAAACAGTGGCAACAGAAAGTGCCATTACATCTAACAGAAACCCTAACAGGTACCCTGTTAAGGACTGACTCTATTGCCTTGTGCAATGTTGTATTTACTTCCTGTTAAAATCTTGAGTAGATTTATTATTTGGTTGTGCGGTTTTATTTTATTTTTTTTTAATTTGTTTTTTGTGATTACATTGAAGTGTTGTATATTCCAAACACTTCTGCCAGAAGAATAAGCTTGTTATTAATTAAATAATGAGCTATAATATACTGTAAAACTGCCACAAAAAATAGCTTGACGGATTTTGTTTTGGCTATATCACCAAACACTACTGCTGATTAATAGGGTTTACGCAGCCTGAGAGCCTCCCATCTATAAGTACTTCTTTCTGCCAAAGTGGTGAGTGAAAAAGGCTTTTAAATCCTTATTTCCTATGTTTGTGGTTCCTAGAATAGATAAATGTTACCTTGATAACCTTGACAGTATGTTGAAGTACTACCCACCCCTGGCGTCAGCACATCCTGGGTACGAATACAGCTGCTTCTCTCCGTCTGGTGTGTATATTTTATTACAGAAGGTGCCAGCATAAGCCCACTGACACAGAACACAGTGATTTAAGAGATTTGTTTTGTTGTATTCTGTTTGTGATTGCCTGCATTGTGTTGGTAAATTAAATATTTTTTTTTAGTGGTCTTCCTAAGGGAAGAAAAGATTTATTGCAGCAGGGGATGGGCGGTGTGTAGACGCAGTAGGGGAGACAGGTGTGGGCATGAGCAGGGTGCCAAGGTGCCAGCTGCTGTTGACACCTTAAGGTGAAGAATAGTCTGCTAGGAGATGGACTTGTCCCTCTCTCTGTCCCTTTTAATCCCTCTCTTCAGCCTCTCTTCAGCGCACTGCTCTCCTCTCCTCTGCTTTCTTGGAGAGTATTTGTCTGACACTACTTTAGGCTGTTTGTGATGGGAGTTATTCGTGCAACCTTATTTTTATTGAGCGTCTGACACTTTGAATGAACCAGACCTTGGTTCTGTCTCCTCCTTCCTCATCACCATGTAAAGTCCTGCTCAGTCTGCATCTGACATGCACGTACACATAGTTTTTCTTGTTTTCTTCCTCTTATTTCTTCCTTTCTGCCTTAAACATGCACATGCATCCGTCGCATCTATTTATGTTACATTGCCTTCCATTTTGATAATGTGGTGCTCGGCAAAAGAGACTTTTCATTGTTGAGAGAAATCGGTATCTGTTCTCCCCAGGGAATGACTCATTTTTTCCTAGTTTTGTCTTTTCACCTATTTATTTTAGCAGGCTGACTCTACAGCTCCCATCACTGTATTTTCCCCTCTGCCTTTTGTTCTCCCCTCTCATCTCCTGTTTTTCCAGATTTTTATTTTCTTCACCCACTCTCCGCTTCCATTTGTTTTTACTTCTACAGCTTCCCTCTGTACTCACATGTGTGGCAAAAATCCAGCCTTGGGGCTACATTGCCTCTTTCATGTGAGGACCAGCGGTGACATTAAAGGCCTGTAACGTTGTCTGTCGGTTTGCATCAGCCCAGCTCTAACTGTCTGTGCTCAGGACCCAAGCGTGCACTCAGCTTTCCACTCACTCACTGCCAGGCTCAATCGTCATTTGGTAGGAAACAACATGCCTGCACCCGCTGGCTGTAATTGTGCACATGTACATTGCACTTGCAGATTTGTTAAGCCTCCCCACACCCAAGCACTTTGAGGCAGATCGATGTTTAAAGGCTTAAACATTGTGGAAGCTTGGTTAATGACAGTTGAGTCAGCGACAGCGCTTCCCTCTTTTTTTTTTTTTTCTTTCATATCCCTCTCCTCCCATTTTGACACTCTGACCTAGTTGTTGCAGCCCTGCAATATCTTTCTGTTTAAATACTCTAAAAGGTACACGACTTAGCAGACAAAACAGATCAAATGGCTGATCTGCAGGACAGCCAGACCAAACAAATGCATAACCAAAGAGCAGTTTTTCTTATGATCTACAGATAGAGAGGGTAGGTTAGGGGGAGTTCTTTCTTTCTTTCTTAATTTTTTTTTTTTTTTTTGCAGTTGTGTGTCCTTCAAGATAAGCAATCTGGAGGTGCATCAGATAACAGGAGAGTTTTAAGCGTGTCTACACTGTGCCAGGCCTGTTTGGTACATACAGCTTCTTTATAAAGAACAGTTTGACTTATGACTATCTACCACTTGCACAATGCGTCCTTGGATACTTGGTCCAGAATAATTCCTGTTCTGGCAGACGACCATGCATATCTATACAGATATTTAACACATTTTTTTGTATGCCTAATTTGTTTTGAACAAGAGTAGGCGTTTGAAGTGGTAAGATTCAGATTCTGGACAAAAAAATGGCCCATCAGACTGCAAAGCTGATGAAGAGCCGGCACAAAGACACAACAGCAGCTGGGATGTCTGTGTGTTGTCACACCCAGGGACAGCGACTGAGTGGCTGTTGGACTGGAACTTAAGATGGTAGCTACAAGCCCCAGCAGGCCCTGCACCTTGGGATGAAAGAAGCTGACATACAGACACACACATGCATATAATCTGTGATGTAACCTGTTTGTCTTCCTGTGTGTATATAACTCATGTCCTCCTCAGGCTTTTTCTGCATAGAGTCTTGGCGCACACTTTGCTCAAATTCCATATTGTATTAAAATGCTTCATTAACACTTGTATTGCTCTAATGACAGGTGAATATAGTTGTCAAAGTAGGATGACTGTGAATTTGTACTGGTGTGGATTTGAGCTTCCTGTTGCTAAAAACTACAGGAAGGAGAAAGACAAAGTACCAACAGATTGGTTGTTAACTTATGATTTGACTAAATGTTTCGGTGGTTTCTAGTAGTTGCGGTACACAATACTTGCTGAGTCTTTCTGCCTGGTTATGTAATGTCTTCTGACAGTGTTTGGGGGGGGGGGTGAGTCAAATTAATAGTCATTAAGCTTAACTTTCTCATTTGGTTGAAGTGTTTTCTATAAAAAGGTGTTTAAAGTATATCCTCAAACATCCACATTGTTTATATCAAAGAGTAGACTGCATTGGTTACAGCTGCACATACCTATTAAGCCAGTAACTGAATATGACAAGATTCATAAAGGCAGGAGTTATTGCACTGCTTTTTAATGTAATTGCATCAGATTTTATTTTCTATTTTCTTCAGAATATTCATTGTAAATATTTTATGACAGTGTTATCTTTTCAGCAAGATCAAAAGATGAAGCCGCCTTGTTTACCTTGCTTTAAGTAAGTGTTGAGCTTGAGTTATGGACACCTGAAGAGACTATGGATGAATCAGTCTCATACTTGATACTGGGCCGATAACCTCAGCAAATGCCAGTACTGCTATTTTTCATTTTCACTTTTATTAAAACCTTTCCTGGGAAACAGCTGGAGGAGCCCTTCATCAACCACCTGATCAGCAAGTGTCAACTTGAAGAAGAGAACTTAGTAGCGCATCCACCGCAGTTTGTTTCACACAGCGAAAAATCTGCAGGAACTCTACGGAAGTTAAAATATACAGATGAACTATTAATAAGACAAAAGTATTTCTTATCCGATTAATTGATTTGAGTAATCGGTAGAATACTCGATTACTAAATAATCTGTAGTTGCAGCCCTACACTGAACTAATATAACAGTTTGACGTTTGCTACAAATAATAGTTACCACATTTTAACTGTGCGTAGTAATGTTTGTGAATTTTTTTGAGTAACCAGGTTCTAATTTTTGGAATCAGACTTTATTGCTGAGTTTGTAATTTTTTATTATTTTTTTTAATTTAGAAAACTGTTCCTACACAAAATAACTTCCTACATGAAACTGCTTACAAAGAGATTTGGGTAGTTTTGAGTTATGATTTCTTAAAAAAGGAACTTCTGCTGAGTTTTTCAGATGTGTTTTGGTATTTTGAGATAAAAAGTACATGCCAATGGAAAATGTGTGAATTTGATTTAGGAGTGAAATGCCCCTTTAAATAAACATTTTTGTTTCTGTTTGACATTCTCAATGCTGCACTTCGCGCAGGCTTCTGCTCCCATCTGTTCCTTGCCAAAAATCAGAAGTCTCAGTTGATGTTAGGCTTTGCCCAAGGTTTACAGTTAAAATGTGCGTCTGTCTGAGTCTCTCTCTGTGCCGTCATTTGGCAGCATTTGTGTGATGGAATGATCTTTTGAATCTGCCTATCTTCCACTGCGCAACCTTCACGTTAACCAGCTTTTATTGAGCTTCCTGTGGGTTCTGATCATTTTTTTTAGTAAGAATTGAAGCATGGGGGTAAATTATGTCATCAGGGCACAAACATTTGAGATAAAGATCGGTTCACATAGTAGCATAAAGTCATACATCCTTTGAAAAAGGGGGAAAAAATGATATAGGTGGTATGACAAATTATCCAAATGATCCTCCCCCCATCCTTGCCATTGGTTGTGTGCACTGTGGTCTCCTTAGTTACAGGGGTGGGGACAGGAAGCAGAGCGCATGTTATCTCCTCCAGTCACATTGACAGTCAGAGCCTTTCCTTCCCTTCGCTTCCTCTTCTGACAGCTGGACCTTTCCTGGAATTGTTGTGTGACAAAGGAGGCAGCTGTGTGCACACACGGTGAAAATGTGTTATGAAATGAACAGTGGTTCAGCCTCTTAAGTGGTTGTGTATTTTTAAGCTTTAAGTTATTCTACCAGACACAGTTTGCGTCTTTGAGGTATAGTGTTGTATCTGGTCAGTGCCAGGACATCGCACTTGTCTTGGTGGGGGGGGGGGGGG
>JAVDPK010017186.1:0-14029 GCA_034780415.1 Cichlasoma orientale | reverse complement strand
TTCATTCGCATCATAGAGATGTCCTGCCACCTGTTGTGCTTTTCCACCTGGATAACCTTTATGTTTCGCTGAGAAGCCAGCGTGACATTCGGCACTTTATCTGGTAAATCTGTAAATATATAATAAGTCACTGGTAACCCCAACATGAAATGTTGTTCTGCTGTGATGAGGAATGTCTTGAGATAGGCATCCAGGTACCTTGATTAGAGACACAGAGAAAAGCAAGTGAACTGTTATTTACATTACAAAACAAAGTAATAATTACCCTCTGTTCTTTTTTCCCCACAACCTTTGATGAACCATAAATAGTTTCTCTTAATCTGTGCCAGTGTCATGAAACTCAGTGTGGCAGGCAGGTGAGGATCCCAATGCAGGACTTGAAAGGCAGTGTTTAAACTCAAAAAATCCTCAGCTTTATTGCTAGAAAAGGGCTGAACAAAACAGTGCTCGACAGGGGTCAGCTGAACAGATTCACAAAACTCAATTTAACGGAGAGCAACACAGATGGAAAGCACAGCGGGCAGCAGCCAAAGATGAAGACAACACAAACAAGGACACGACAAGTAACAAGGGGAAACGCAGACAATATATACACAGAGGGATAAAAAGGAAGTGGAAACAGCTGAAACTAATCAATGTACATGGAAGAGGGAACCAAGAAAATAAAACAGGAAGAGAGAAAACAGGTAAACACAGATGTGACAACACTGGGAGAAACACAGAACATACTGTATGAGACAAGGGACAAAGACGCAGAGGGACAAAACACTGGAATCCAGCGACACAGGAATGATCAAAAGGAAACAGGAACTCAATACAGATAACTATAACTAAGAACATGATTCAGAAACTAAAACAAAGAATCAAAACTTACAAACAGAAGAATTTTACAACAAAAGAAGTTCAAACACAAGAACGCTGGGCAAAAGGCCCAGAACTACAACAGCCCGTTTTCAACTGTAAATTTCAAACCCCACATATGCATCCCTGAAAAATATAAAACTGCAGGAATCAGTCAGTATTACTAAGTACAGTAAGTGACCTACAGTATATGAAAGATTAAACGTTTATAATGAAAAATTAATAAAGCTATTCTGGTACAACCTAAGCAGCAAAGTCAAGCCAAAACTAGTTTTACTTGTATGTTAATTTTTATGAAAAAAATATTTCTCAGTAAAAGTAAAATCTTACATTTGTTTGACACATTTTTTTTTTTGTTTGACACACTAAGTGTGATTGAGAGCACCTCCATGATGGAAACACCATAGAGCAATGCTTGGGGTAGGGACAGGGCCTTTGGCATCCATTTTTTTCCACTTATCTGGGGCCGGGTTGTGGAGGACAGAAGCCTAATCAGAGAATCCCAGACTTCCCTCTTCCCAGTCACCTCCTCCAGCTCATCTGTGAGGACCCCAAGGCATTCCTAGGCCAATGTGGAGGAGCAGCAGCTCTACTCTGAGCCCCTCCCGAATGGCTGCACTCCTCACCCTATCTCTAACCCTTCAGAGGAAGCTCATTTCTGCCGCTTGGATCTGCGATCTTGTCCTTTGGGTCACTACCCAAAGCTTGTGACCATAGGTGAGTGTAGGGATGTAGATTGACCAGTAAGCTCCCTCTGCAGCACGAAAGACCGGTGCAGCGTCCACATCACTGCAGATGCAGCACCAATCCATCTGTCAATCTGACAAAGGGCAGCCCTGGTGAAGTCCTTTACCCACAAGAAAGAAGTCTAACTTATGGCAAGAAATATGGAGCAAGCTCAAACTGCGGTCGTACAGGGACTGAATGGCCCGCAACAATGGGCCAGACACACCGTTCATGTAGACTGGATGGGCCAACTCCCACATACACTCAAATATCCTTGAGAGGATGAAGAGCTGATCCAGGGTTCTGCCACCAGGACGAAAACCAAATTGTTCCTCTTGAAACTAAAGTTTGACTAACGAACAGATCCTACTTTCCAGCACCCTACAAGTTTACAGGGGAGGCTGAGGAGTGTGATCCACCAGTAGTTGGAGTACACACTCCGGCCCCCCTTCTTAAAGATAGGACCACCACCCCAATCCAGTGGCACCACCCCAGACATGTCAACCACGACATCCCTACATCATCCAGAGGCTTCAGGAACTCAGAGCGAATCTTGTCCATCCCAGGGGTCCTGCCCCAAAGGAGTTGTTTAACAGCCTCAGTGACCTCACCCCAAGTGATGGGCGAGTCGTCCCCCTTGTCCCTAGACTCTGCTTCTTGATTACCCATGCTGTGGGAGCCCAGTTGAACTTTTATCTTCTGTGTTATATAATCATGCTATGAATATCTTTATTGCCATACCTTTTATAATGTGTTGTTTTTAAGGAACTTAAGTGCTCGAAGATTCTTTGTTTTTAGTCGTGCACTTATGGTGTTATTTTTATTGATCTCAGGAAATGTTCATGTTCACCTTGTTCCGTGTAGTTACTTGGGCATGGCAAATAATTCTTTGCCATGCCTCTTTGCCGTCAATAGACCTTTCTTATGATGACTTCTGCTCTCATAATAGTAGGGGTTTAATGCAAGAAGTCTACTACCTAAAATGGACCAACTCGGGGTGTGGGTTGAATGCTTTAGACCTGAATTTGATTATGCTTCAGAGACCTGGCTGTGTAAATGTAAATCTACTGTTTATCCTGATTTGCATTTATCAAGGTAGAGTCTTTATGAGCAAGATAGGTTAACCAGGGGTAGGGTAGTTGCCATCTTTGCAAAGGAGCATTTGCAATGCTCTGTTGTTCTGGACAAATCGATTCTAAAACATTTTGATTTATTGGTTATGAAAGTACAGCTGTCAACAAACTTCTCTTTGACAATAGCAGGTTGTTGTTGTAGCAGGTTGTGCTGCATGGCATAAAGCATGCCAAATGTGACAAGAGAATGATTGACTTGTTTATAGCCAACTTCGCAATAAAACAACACAAGCCGTGTGTCAATCATATTCTATTCATTTTAAAGATCAGTTTACACAAAGTGCCTCTGATCCATGGCAAGTTTGGAAAACAGTTAGAGAATAAGCCCCCAGCTTCACCCCTTTCTCTTACAGTGGATAGCATTCAAGTAACGGATAAGGTGTGCATAGCTAACTTCTTCAATGATCATTTTACAAAAGTTGGCTGTGTTTATCTGCTTCTGCAAATTCAGATAATAGTTCATAACTCTTGAACTTGCCTAAACCATCTTGTGCTGGTTCTATTCTTACTCAGTTTCAAGCCGGCCTTCATCTTGTTCATCAGAAATTTTCCTTTCACCTGATTATAGAAAATGAGGTTAGGAAGGAATTGCTCTCCTTAAATTCTAAAAAACAACAACAACAAAAAAAAAACAAAAAACAGCAGGCCTAGATGGACTTGCTCCATTTTTCTTTAAAACAGCCACTTCAATTATTGCAGATTCATTGTTGAACATTTTCAATCTTTCTCTTTTAACTGCAGAAATTCCTGCTGATTGGAAAGCTGCCATTGTTCATCCTCTTTTTGAGGGCGATAATCAAGTTGATGTTAACTTCTATAGACCTATATTCATTCTTCTTGTAAATAAACAACTAATTGGCTATTTTGAAGAATATAACATCTTGTCTCATGCCCAGTCTGGTTTTAGACAATATTGGAATTATGGGTCAGTCACTGACAGGGTTTTCTAATTCTTTTTAAGCGGTTGCAGCTAGTAAAGATTGATTCTCATGTTTCACAGTCACTTCCTGTTCTTACTGGTGTGCCTCAGGGCTCAGTGCTTGATCCAACCCTTTTTTGATATTTATTAATGATATTCCACAATCTGTCTCTGTTTCCGTCCATTTATATGCTGATGATACCATTTTATATGCAACCGGTCTCACTGTTGATGAAGTTGTAAAGTCACTTGCTCATGCCTTCCATGAAATTGAGCTGGCCTTTACTGAGCTTTTTTCAACCTGCTAACTGGCAGTGTCCCTCCTGCGGGACATTTGTAGTGCTTTCTGAATTTGAAGCCTCATAGCATCACAGCAACGCTGCAGTCCGCCCTTATGATGCTTTTATATGACAGACTAGATCCTCCGAATTGGATTGGCACTTCATTTGGCCAATCATGTTATGAAATGGATTTTACAGAGCCAATAATAATCAGACAGCGTCATTTGACTTCTCTGGACATGCCCCAAATGCTCTCCAATCGTTCTGATTGGTCAACTCTGACCCAAAATCTAAAACCAAAGATTTATAGCTAAAAAAATTCTTGACACACAAGGTTACTCGTGCAGAAATTGTTCTTCATTCACCTTGGCTGCAAAACTTATTGTTTTTAAAAAAAACTATCCTCCCTTTATTTGATTATGGTGATAAAGTATATAAACATGCATGTAAAGGGACCCTTTTTAAGTTGGATACAATTTATCATTCACTTTGTCACAAATGCTACTTTTTCAACGCATCATTGTCAGCTTTATTATCAGGTTAAATGGCCCTCCTTACATACTCGCTGTAACCTTCACTGGTTTACTCTCATCTGTAAGACCCTTTTGGGTTATTCATCTTCATACCATGTCAGTTATTGCAACTTTTTAAGGATGTTTGTAGATGTTTTATTACTTAGTGTGGTTACTGAAAAAGCAAAAAAAAGCAAAAGCAAAAAAGACCCCCAAAAACAATTATTACATGGATAAATGGATCATGTATTTCAACAAGTCAATCCCTCACTGAACTATGTGGGAAAAAAATTACACTGCTTCCTGATAATAGGTTTGTTTTCACAGAGTTTATGGAGGAACCAACCTTCCGACAGCAAACACAGTAAGGGCTACAGATGTCTTTTTTTCATTGTGCCTTTGGTCATAAAGACTGGGGTCAAACATCCCCTCCCAGATGATAGGAGCTTTCCAAGATGTGGATGTTTGAACCAATGGTCTGGCCCTGGATGAAATAAAAAATAATAAATGTTGGCATGCATTCCAGTTCCAATTCCATTCACAAACTTGCAACTTTTACAAATGAGTCTGAGACACTAAAAACAAAAAAATTAACTTAGTACTGCGTTGATTACACTGATAAAATGTTCATTGTTGATACCTTGTCAAGAATCTTTTGCGGCCAAAAGCAGTGTGAAGCTGATGGGGTTATCCAAGGATACCTTTAATCATTTTTGTTGCTTTGGTTGGTTTTTACTGCAAGTTTTCTTTAGTTGTTATTTTTGAAACTGTAGATAACCCCAGTGTATTGTGTCATAAAGGTTGTAAGGTTTGCAATGTTTAATTGTAGCTGTTTGGTTGTTTCTTGAAAAGACTCACATGTATTGTTGAAAGGTAATGAAACGATCAAGGTCTCTCTCTTTTTTTTAAGAGATACCTGTTTACAAACATCAAGCTTTTGCAAGAGTACCTGCAGATAAATAAATATATGCTTTCAATGTAGCATCATAGCTTTTGTAGCTCATTTCATCTGTTGACAGAAAGGTATTTAAATCCAGTTGTTTTCCAAGCACCCTGTAAATCAGAGGTGCAGGTTTAACACTGCAAGTACTGAGTTTTCATTTAATCAAAGAGTAGCGGTAAACAGGCAATTTTTGCAGTAGAGCCTTTAAAATAATCGCTATACAGCGATTCTGTCTTCTGTTTGCTAGGGAGAACCGTCTCACTTTTTCAAGTGAAATCAAGCACAGACAGAATTGTAGATGTTTCTTTGCAAAAATCCAATTTTTGTCTTTATAGGTATTCCACATGGGTCTTAAAAGTACGGAAGCCGAGAGCAGACGTGGAACCTATAAACTTTTTTTCTGATGGTTTCTCAGAACACTGAGAAACTGATCATGAGCATTCAATAAAAGATAATCATCTCGTGATCCCAAGAAAACCATCGGTAAATTAACTCGTTATCTCAAGAAAATAAAGTTAGTTTTTTTTTTTTTGAGATAACGAGTTATCAGAAAATCATCAGAAAAAAGTTTATACGTACCATGGCCACTCTCGGCTTCCATATAAAAGTGAGTCTAGCATCCAGTATATTTATAAAATAAATTGAGTATTTATCAAAGTGAACAGTTTAAATTTCATGACCATGAAAGGTTTGAATGTGTTCTAATTTTTTTAAAGAATTTAAAAAAAAGAAACATTTATGTTGGATAATTTTAAAATGTGTCAAAAACAGACTGCCCATGGCCAGATAAAATGAAGAACCTCTCTGTAAAATAGTGTTATCTACATAAAAATGTACATTAACATTTGTGTGCTAAATATTGTTAATGTACAGGGTGGATCAGGTCCAAGGATGGATACCTGTGACCTGACCTGAAGCCTTTGGAGACTACTGTCAGTTCTTTCAGAAGGATATGTAGAGTTTAAAGTTCTAATACAAGATCATATTAAAAAAAAAAATACAAGGTTAAGAGGTTAATTACTAAATAAGAGTCCACTTTTTGGAGATCTCTTACCCAAAGTTAAGTGTGTCATCCAAATTAATCTTGTGTCTTGGTTCAGGATTGGTAGCAATTGGCAGATTCATCATTGGGACAGTGAACCCTAAATATCTGATATTGGGAGAATAACCATCACAACACTGAAAATAAGTTGTTACAAATAAATTGTTACATATTGGCTTATGTTGTATGCATTTCTATATGTCTTCTAAAGAAATAATAAAGCCTTTGGTGCATACCTTAAATATAAGCAAGTGAAACCAAGGATGGCTAGCAGCAGACACCCAAAGAGTCCAGCAATCCTTGCACTGTGTTTACTTACACATAAAAAAAAAAAGATTCAGGAGTTAAAACTCATCCGTCTAGACACTGATACTAGCTTAAAAAAAATGGAGTCTAATATTAAGCAAAAATGGGGATATTGAGGATATGGAATACTCAGTCCTTCACCATATCGCTGGGTCACACTCCTACCTTGTGGCTGGGAGCAATGGGCCCGTCATTTCCCTGCAAATCAGTTCCTTGAATGGGGAGAAGACAGGATCAAACCTTAAAGAAAAGGCACTTAATTAAACATTGAACCCTTTTTACATTTCTTTGTGGGAGTGATTTTGAACAGAGGATAAATCAGAGACTGTCATGTCAAAGAAAAAATTACAACAGTACAAATCACACAGTAAATGACATGAGTAAATTACATTTCAAGTTCATAGGATATTAATAACAGGTTAAAAAAAAAGACTATACCAGGGTTAATACAGGAATCCTAGAGTTCAATTTACTACCTTTTACTACCTATTTTACTACCTCTACAATATTTTTACTATCAGCACAAAATCGAGCATCAACCTTTTTTGGGGGTAGCGGTGGATTCACAGCACTAAGCCATGTAAGACGATAGCCCATCTCTCACCGAAGACAAAACTTTATCCCACTTACGTTAAGCTGTAACTGTGACTTTGTCTGGACTAAGACCTCATACACATTAATATTCCAAACACATTTCAAGAAGACTTAGGAAATTTGTTTTTTTAAAAATATAAACAAAATGCAATGAAAATCCAGTTTCACAAGCCTATGATTTATTTTCCAATAGAATGTGTGACGGCAATATTTGATCAATTTGATCACCGTCACACCATTCCAGGTCAAATGTATATTTTTTCTGCACACTTTACAAAACACCTCTCAAGCATTCCCCATGACCGGCTTAACCATCTGGGGTGTGGGGTATATTTGGCCATTTTTTACTACTTTTGTTTTTAGCTTTATAGTTGACCTTAGAAACTGTTTACCTTGCCTTGTTTGGTATCATTTTTCCAGCACCACCTCATGTGTGTGACTGTATACTGATTCTTTCATTTTGAAATACTGTATTAACACATTGGACATAAAATCCGAGTAGAAAAAAGTTATTTTTTTACTGTAAAAATCACAAACCTGCTTAACGAATTATTTTTACAAGTTAAAATTCAAGTATAACTTGTAAATTTTCAAAACTTGTGTAAAAATATAGTAAATAAAGTTATATACAACTATTCACATTAAAATGCAGGAAAGGCCTCAGGGGTTTTTCTGTACAACTATTTGCAGAGCAATCAGGACTCACATTAAGATGCTAGACAAATTATTCATACCACCTCAAAAAACTGTTTCTGTCCTCCCCAAGACCGAGGGGCACATCACAGGCAAAACTTGCCATCAATATTTTCTCTTTTACCACTTTTTCACCTGTTCCTCAGCAGCCAAATGCACCCAAATGCATCGTGTTACCGCATAATTTTCTGATTGGTTGATATGGTGTATTTTTCCACCAATAGGAAAGGGGCTGTTGGGAATTTTTTGTTTTGTTTTGTTTTCCTGTCAGCAAAACTCACGTTTTCGCCATTTATTTCTGCACAAAACGCGCCTCGAAGGTGAGGACAATATACAGGGAAAAAGCATTGCATAAATTATTGGGCATGACTCTGGTTTTACTTGGCCTATCAACGTAATTTAAGAACTGGTACGTAGTTTGAAGTCTGCACTTTCGATTCATGGCAGCAGCATCATCTAAAATCGGCAATGTCATTTTGACACACTGGCGCGTCCGTGGACTCCAGAGGGTTAAGCCAGTCTTTGAATGCTGGGTCATCGAGCCAAAGTTGTGCCAAAGTTGTGAAAACTTACATTTTCCCATGACGAGGTGCACAATGACTCGCTAGTCTCAACATATTAGCGGTTGCAGCACCGCACATGTGCTCAGCAGATCAGACAGCGGAACCAATCGAGTCTATCAATGTCAGCTCAGATCCTGCTGAGTAGTTATGTTTTTATACAGATTTAATTGCTAAATGAACTTAAAACAAAAAGTCTGCATCAATGGAAAAGTCAAAATATATTGAAGGGGTGATTACTACCTTTTACTAGCCTTAATTTGAGCTCATTTAATTTACTACCTTTTACTACCCCACGGAAACCCTGTATACATATAAAAACCTGGATCCTGCGACAGCGGCCAGTTGGTATCTGCTTCAAGCATGCCACGTTTGAGTAATTTTGATAGGGCCTGTGCCAAAGGCAACTCCAAAAAAAAAAAAAGAAAAAGGGGAATTTCAAGCTGGTGTTCTGCAAAGCCATGTTGCAGCATTATTTGGAATGAGTCCTGCTACTGCCTCTAAATTGAAGGGCGAGTTCTATAAGTAACGGGGTATGTCAAAGACAGGGCGTCCAAAGAAGACGATATCACGAGACTGTTTCCTCACTGTCAGTCGCACTGCCATGCCTGCTCATGACTGGTCTTCACTATTAGGCCCATTTGCACTGGAATCTGAACGTGTGGTGGAACATTATAGTCAACAATTAATCCAGATTCTCCCTACAGCAGTTGGATTGTAGGGTCAAAGTACAGAGAGAACTATGTTGATTTCTGCACTGATAGGGTAACAGGTTTTAATAGAGGCAGTGTGATGGTGTGGTGCAACATCTCCTTCATTGGAAAAACAGGGCTTGTTGTCATTGGAGGAAATCTCAATGCAGAGAGATATTGAGATGAGATCCTGCAATTCTGCAATTGATTTGTCGCTATATAAATAAAATTGAATTGAATCAGTTTTTGTTCATAAAGATTTAGCAGCATGTTAAAGTGGCACATCATCAATGACAAATTAGTGTTGACACGTACTAGTTTTTAATAGAAGACCTGGAACAAAACTCTAATATCGGTTTTTAAATCATCAAGTTTTAAATCATACAATAACAGTAGCAAAACTTCCCAGGAGTAGTACCTACCAAAATTACTCTAAGGGGACACTGACAGCTCATCCAAGAGGTCACAAAAGAACCTAGAACAACGTCTAAAGAATTGCAGCCTCATTTGCCTCAGTTAAGGTCAGTGTTCATGATTCAATAATAAAAAAAAAAAGACAAAAATGGCATCCATGGGAGAGTTCCAAGGTGAAAACCACTGCTGACCAAAGAGAGCACCAAGGCTCGTCTCACATTTGCCAAAAAACATCTTGATGATCCCCAAGACCTTCGAGGCCATATTCTATTGGCTGGCAAGACAAAAGTCGAACTTTTTGGAAGGTTTGAGTCCTGTTACATCTAACATAAAAGTAACAATTCTTAAAAAGAACATTATACTAACAGTCAAACCTGGCAGTGTGTGATGGTCTGGGGCTGCTTTGCTGCTTTAGGACTCAGACAATTTGTCATAACTGATGGAACCATGAATTCTGCTCCGAAGGAGAATGTCTTACCATGAGTTTTGTCCTAAAGCTCAAATGCAGTCGGGTTACGCAGCAGGACAATGATCTGAAACACAACAGCAAGTCCATGTCTGACTGGCTACAACCTACCAACACACGCCACAAAAAGCCAAACAAAAAACAAGCAAACAGCAAAACAAAATGATGGTTTGGAATGCTTACGTCTGGACTTAAATCTGATCGAGATGCTTTGGCATGACTTTAAACAGCTTGTTTATGCTGGAAAACCCTTAAATGTGGATAAATTAAAACAATTCTACAAGTGGGCCACAGTTCCTCCACAGCGATGTGAAAATGATCATGCTTGATAGCAGTTCATGCTGCGAAAGATGGCACAACCAGGTTTTAGGTTTAGGGGGTTTTGAAGAAAAAAACTGACTCCATGTCCTGGTTTCCTTTAGTTTCCTGTGGTGGTACGTTTATTCAAGTATACTGATATACGGTGGATTTACAGACACAGGGTGGGTCTGAGTAGGTAAACCAACCCAGAGCCATCTACAAGAGTGATATTTATACAGGAGACTACAAGGGAGAGTGGGGTAACAAACTGGTGGAAGGGTTGCTAATTACATGCAAAGAACAAAAGTAAGACATCAAAGGTCATGGGGGTACAAGGCTACAACAACAGCAATTAAGGCCCCGTTTACATGAGAGCGTTTTCAGTGAAAACAGTGTGGTTTTTAAGTCTGGAAAGTAGCGCATTCAGACATGAAACAGAAATGTTTCAGAAGCAATCTCGGTTTACATGGAAATGCAAGATGTTGAAAACGTTGCAGTTCCATAAAACAAGCCCACAAAACAACATTTATGGCATGTTTGTGTCTACATGCCTAAACGCATTAAGTAGCTGCCATGTAGAAAAAAAAGAAAAAAAGAAAAAAAAAAAACGCTGCAGTTCCCATTACCAGGCCCCAAGTTTGTGTGGATATAGGAGTTTCAACCATAGTGCTCAGGGGGTCTTTTCAAAAAGTAGCGTTTTTGCCCGTTTACATGGAAACGGAGACCGGACCAAAAACGCTCCACTCTGGAGCTCGTTTTCAAAAAGTATCATTTTCACGCCGTTATTGAGTAAACAGGAGGCCGAAATGCATCAAAACATTGTCGTTTTCATCTGAAAACATTCTTGTGTAAACGGGGCCAAAGACAAGAGGTAAAGACAGTGAATAGTCATGGGAATGGGTGGTCACTCTCCAGCTTCCTGGTGACAGATCAAAGATTTCACACCTATCGTAAAAAATCTAATGGTTACAGGAACAGGTATTCATATTTCAGAATGTGGGAAGGTTCCTGGTGGCCTACAGGGATTATGTGCATTAAAACCTTAATATTATTGTAACATGGTGCAGGCTTGTCTTTGTTAGCAACATTTAACAGGAGCAATTTGATTTTTCTTTCTTTAATAAATGAAGTAATCATTTAAAAACTGCATTTGTACTGACTTGGGTTATCTTTGTTTAATATTAAATGTTTCAGATCATCAAACATATTTTAAGTGTAAAAGATATCCAAAAAAAACTAAGAAATCAGAAAAGGGCAAATGTTTTTTCACAGCACTGCATGTGTGAAGCAGCTAAAAAAAAAGTGTGTGTGTGGTGGTGGTGGGGGGGGGGGGGGCTTTGGTGAATGGCTATGGATAAATAACCCTTTGTACCCTTTTCACCATAACGGCCACGTTTCCACTACTGCTTGTGTATATAAATGTTTTTTGTGCACAGTAAATTTTGATTTAGTTGAATAATATCAACACTTATCCATTTTTTTCTGATTTATTGCTAAGTGTTAATTAAATATTTTACACTTTTTTACACCAGAGTCACCTTATATGCTCTGGCCAGCATTTATCCAGTCAGTGCAGACTGTCAGATCAATATTTACCTCATAATGCTGGGCATGGAACGTCTGTAACTATTTACTCTAGAGGAGGCTGTAAAACATTATGAAAGGAGTTTGATGGGGGGGGGGGGTGTTAGTGAAGCTCACTTTCTCACTAGCCAATGATATCCAGTCTGTTCCTATCTGGGTAAAGGACTTCGCTCCATTGTTTCATGTGGCCCATTGAGGTCACTGGAACAAAGGTGTGAAGTTTTATTGGTTTCAACCAAAACCACTGATTAAAAGTGACCCACGCCCCCTTCACACCTTGGCACTTTCAGAAAGACTTCTACTGTAATAAAACTTATTCCCCACTGCTTTGTAATCCATTAAAGTAAATGTGAATGTTACCAAGAAATGATCAGACAGGAGGGGGCTTTCAGGGTATAATACTGTTAAGTCTTCAGTTTCTATGCCATATGTCAGGACAAGATCCAGAGTGTGATTAAAGTGGTGGATGGGCTCCTTTACATTTTGAGAGAAGCCAATTGAATCTAATAATAGATTAAATGCAGTGTTGAGGCTGTCATTTTCAGCATCTACATGGATGTTAAAAATCACCCACTATAATTATTTTATCTGA
Source organism: Cichlasoma orientale (assembly GCA_034780415.1). Lineage (NCBI taxonomy): Eukaryota > Metazoa > Chordata > Actinopteri > Cichliformes > Cichlidae > Cichlasoma > Cichlasoma orientale. Next base: position 1,411 of record JAVDPK010017186.1, on the reverse strand, counting down.
ACTGAGCACTAAAGATTGAAAGATAAAAAGTCTGAGAATTCAGAGAGAAAATCTGAGTAAGGACCATGAGGATGATAGACAATAACAAATAAAACAGGTTTTTGAATTATTAAATCATTTAGTAACAGGGACTTGGAAGAGAGAGACCTAATGTTTAATAATCCACATTTAACTCTTTGGTGCAGTTGAGGAAGCTATATTATTGGTGTAATTGGCTTAACCAGGTGTCATCACTGGAACAGGAAGTGATACAATACCGCAGTGAGAGCCAACACCAAGTGAGTACTATTACTCATTACTAAGACAAATATATTTTCTTGTATTTCCGATTATTCCAGTAATTGATGGGCTAAATCAACAGAGTGAAAATAAACAACAGCTGCAGCCCTAATCTCAGTGTACAGTACCAGTCAAAAGTTTGGACACACTCAATGGGTGAGCGTGTCCAAACTTTTGACTGATGCTATACTTCAGACCCGGCCACACTCTGAAACAAAAACTGGTTCATCGCAAAACTCCCAAACACAACCTAAGCAACATACTGTATGCTGTGCAGTGCAGCGAAGAGTGCTTGGATCTCTACATTGGAGAAACCAAACAGCCACTCCACAAATGCATGGCACAACATAGAAGAGCCACCTCAACAGGACAAGATTCAGCTGTACATCTGCACCTAAAGGATAAAGAACACTCTTTCAAGGATGCCAATGTTCACATTTTGGAACAGGAAGAGACATGGTTTTGAAAGAGGAGTAAAATAAGGGATCTATGTCAACTGTTACCTAACATTATTGGACAGAGGCAGTGGATTATGACACCAGCTGTCAGCCACCTAAAATTCAGTCTTCAGATCCCTTCCCAGGCGCCTCAGTCCCCATTCACACCTTACTTCTGGTGACCTCAATAAGACATGTGATAGGGTGCGGCAAGGTCGAACAGTGGTTTCACTTGAAACCTGAAACCCCTGGTGGTAATGACCCACGCCTTTTTTTCCCACACTTTGGCTTATCTGAGAATGTACATGATTATTAGTAGTCTCCGCCTCCAAAGGTGACATCACCCACCCTTTGATTTTAGAACTGAAAAAGCCTCTTGGATAAGAGGTGAAATGTCTTCAAAAAATTTAAAGAGCTCCAGCTGCCATTTTATTTTCAAGCTCTTGAAACAACAATGGCCTGAATGACTGAGACTCTACACAGACACATATCTGCTATAGTCAAATATATGCAAATGGAGCCATATATTAATCACCAGTCTGTAGGCCTTCACCTCCTATCATGTTGAACCATCTTCCATCAGGCAAATGGTTCAGGTCCCAGAAATGCAGAACCAACAGGCTAATAAAATACTTGCTGTGTGAATGTTGCTTTTCTATTGTTTCTACCTTGTTCTTACACACTTTTTTTTTGTA
>JAVDPK010017185.1:811-14036 GCA_034780415.1 Cichlasoma orientale | reverse complement strand
TGTCTGCTGGGATAGGCTCCAGCCCCCCCGCGACCCTAAACAGGATAAGCGGAAGCAAATGGATGGATGGATGAATTGAACTGAAATTGAATTAAAAATACTGGATATTGGTTTTGTTCTTTCTGTGTGGAGTCTGCGTTCTCAGGTTTTACATTTTTATATGTTTACATGCCAATCCAACCTTTTTTTTGGAAAAGGGTCTGTACATAAACTGTGTATTTGTACTTATGGTTGAACTAGAGTGCCCTAATTATAGGCGGTTCCTTAAGAGTCACCTTTCATCTCTTAATCACTGCTGTTAATTTACAGCTCCCTGGACAGGAAATCTGACTAACAACAACCATAACTATAACTAACTTGTTAAATATTCAGATATCGTCCACTTTGTGTGTGTGTGTGTCCACTCTTCTCTCACCCAGCGTCTGCCCCGATCCCAGAGCCAAACGGAGGTGACTCAAACCCAAGTGGGACTTCATTTTCTGCACGGCTGTTCCCACAGTCACTGGCTGGTCCAAAACGCTGAGTCGCCCTTGGCCGTGGCCCAGAAGAGGGGGCTGCAGGGAGTAAAAGATGAAAAGTTAATATGAACAAAACAAGATATAACATGCTAATATTATTCACCATTTACCAGTTCTCTTTTAGGGAACTCTGTTTTTTGACTTCTTATATGTCTAAAATAACTGTATTCGGGCACAAACACAGAGCCCATACCTTCTCTAACTTTACGATGCTGAGAGACTGGCTGGCAGCGCTGTGTCCTAACAGAGCCTGGACACTCGGGGTCAGCGCTGAGTCACAACAGGTAATGCTGGCATGGATACCACTGCTGTCTGGTCTATTATGAGGAGACATTAACTGTCATTTGTCAGTACAAAGAAACAAAATACATAATAAAGCATAATTTGACAAATTACTATTATTATTATTATTAGTTGGATTCTCTTAATTAAAACATCAAAGTATGTGATTTATATCCATTACATTACTATGATGAATCTTAAAAACTGAGACTTTTCCATAATTCTAGTAAACTACTGAAGGTAGTCCCCCTTTTTCTGTTTCCGCAATGGAACAACTGAGGACTCGCAACCTCTTTTCCTACTACGGAGTAGCTACTTTCCCAGCATAATAGGAACTTTGAGTGATGTAGGTGTACTGTGATTGGTCCACAGTACATCTTTTTTATTTATTTTTTTTCTGGAGAAAACTATTGACTGCAGGGACAAGAACATGCAAAGGGTTGCTCTGCATGCTCTTCAGAGGAGGATGCGAGGAACAGGGTGAAATGGAGGCAGATGATCGGCTGTGGTGTGTCTTTATGCTGGAATTTTTTTCAGGCAAATATGTCGTTCCCAGGGTACCTCCCCACTGGATACATTAACCCCAGAACTGTTTTAGTCAAAAAGCAACTTTGGGTTATCTGTGACGTTTTTAAGAGTCTGCAGGTGATTTCAAGCTGACTGTGTGTTTGGAAGAAATTAAGCAAATGTAACATACATGACAAAACCACCGAAATGGTCCTTAAAGTTGAATTGTTGCTAATACACGCTGTCTGACCCAACCTGCTGCCTGAATGCTGTAGGATCGTTCCACCATCACAAGCCTTCAGCTCCTCCATTATAATGTGTAGTTCCTCTGCACTTCTGACCATGAATTCTAGTTTGTGACTGTGGGTGGCGCCACCGAGTGCCTGACTCAACACCGACACCTGACCGCTGCCTGAGAGTCAAAGACAGATGCCAGAGATGGAAAAAAGTGGCGGGAATAAAACAAAGGTCTGGGGCTCAGTGTCAAGTTCATATGCAGTTATTTAAGTGTGTGCGTCACATTTTCCATTCAGAAAAGACCTCTTACCAAGTCCTCCAACCAGCCAGTCGTTCACTCCTCCTTTTACACAATCCCACGAAGTGTGAGGGGAAAAGACTGCTATCCCGGCCTCCACAGCCCGGATGGCCAGTCGCTGCTTCCAGTCTTTCTGAACCAGACGCTTGATTGGCCGAAACAAAGGCGGATGATACGAAATTATGAGGTCACAGCCCACAGTCACTGCTTCCTCCATGACAGTGTCTGTGAGGTCATTGGTTAGCAGAATGGTCTTAATGGGCCGAGGTTTGCTCGGCTCGACCAGCAAGCCAACATTATCCCATGACTCAGCAAGTGACAGTGGAGCAAGCTGCTCCAAAACCTGCAGAACTTCCTTTAACTCCATCAGGCCGAAGGAACGAGCAGAAGAGAAATGAACAGACGCAGGAATGTGCGATGAGATTTGTCTGCTAGTCAGGAAGTGATGACTGTGAGTTGATGAAGGGGGAGATCGAAGGACAGACAAAACGGTTGAAGAGCAGAGAGCAGCTCGTGATTTAAAACTCCGTCTGGTCCAAAGTCTTCTACTGGTGAGCGAGAAAAATGTCCAAGAGAGATTTCTACATCCAGTCAACATCAGGGGAGATCTGTGTGGGCAAAAAGAAATACAAATTGTAACTGAATGTGCAGCATAACATAAGCAGTCAAGAGGCCATCACTCATGAGTCTGAGATTTATTATTCCACAGAAGTGCAACAATTACTGAAAAGATTCACTGCTTAATCATGTAATCAGAAACTAACCAACCAATCGTAAATGCCAAATATTCACACATTGCAGACTGATTTTCTACAGGACTGAAACTAAAAACTGTTGGATCGTCTTCTTCTTTTGGCTGCTCTCTTTAGGGGGTCACCACAGCAGATTATCTGCCTCCATCTAACCTTTTCCTTATCCTGTCACACCAACCCTCTGCATGTCCTCTTTCACTACATCCATGAATCTACTGAGGTCATCCTCTTTCCCTCCTACCTGGCACCTCCACCTTCAACATCCTTTGCCAACTACATCCACTATCCCTCCTCTACACATGTCCAAAACCTTCTCAGCATCGCCTCTCTAACTTTGTCTCCATACGCTCAACCTGAGCTGTCCACCAGCCAGAGAAGATAGCAACAAATGCACACAGATGGGGTTCTTATAGTGTTTCCAAACTGTGTTTTCGTACATTTCTGAGCCCCAAACCAAGCTTTAAGTAAAAGGCACACATGTGGACTTTATCATTATTACAAATATTGATCATAGATTTAACATGAGTAGCAGCTACGAGCTGTGACGGGACTGTTGCCTCATGCAGCTAACAGCAGCGCTAGCTAGCTGCCATTAGCTACACACTAAACCGTCCTTTAATGGCACCGCATCAGTTTATAAATTTGTGCATGACTCAACTTACTGTCGCTTGCCTTTCACGGATGAAAACTAATAACACTATGGGTTTTAGCTAAATGCATTGCAGGTGGAGTGGCAGTGGCTGTACTTACTACAGAACTCACAGAATGTCCCCTTTCGGCTTCCGTCCGCGAGCGAAAGTCAGAGAGGGTGTGTTTGGGGGGGGGGGCATTAACTATTTTAGGCTACTTTCTAATTACAGTGTTGTAGCGTAATATGAGCAATACTTTAATCAGCAGGTCGTGGGTCCCAGATAAATTTAACATTTACTTAGAAATTACACACTTACTTTGCCAAATTATTAAACATATAACAAGGGCAACTTTCCATCCATCCATTCTCTTCCGGTCATCCTACAAGGACAACTTTCTCTTTACTAAATTTCCTAAAATGCGCGGTGGTGTCCAACGCAATGAAAGCATTCTTTGTCCCTGTTATTGAATAATCTAACATAGAAATCAGTGTTTGAAATGCAAATAAGGATGAGGCTTGAAAAATCATATTTGTGTGATTTTATGTATCTGGTGATTTATATATATATATATATATTTTGTCTGTGTGCATTTTGTTTTTTGTTTTTGGTTAAAAACTGCTAAAAAAGTCACTAGTGTAACTTTTCATACTCAGCAATATTCTCTACTCTTGAACAGTGCAATATCTATCACTCCTATACTGTGCAATACTGCACCAATGTGCAATATTTACCCACTGTACATCATATTTATATGTATAAATTTATCTATTTATTTAATTTTTTATATATTCTATTTTGTTTTATTTATTTATGTGCGGACTTTTTTACAGTTTGGCACTGAAACAAGAGTGGCCTTCCAATCTCATTGTACATTCGTATAACGACAAATAAAGAATTCTTCTTCTTCTTTTAATCCTGTGTTTTAATGTCTTCTGTTTGATATTTGTGTTTGCATTCAGGTGTGTTGATTTGTGTTGATTTTTTTTTTTTTTAAATATATGTATCAACATTTATTTGCACTCTTCTGTGTACACCTCTTCTGTAATTTGTTTCACTGCTGTGCAGATTGTGGGACACTGGTAGCAAAGGAGTCTTATTACACCTTACTACACCTCAGCGTGCTCTGGCTCGGCTCTGATGGTCAATAAGAGGCAGTGTCCATTATGCTGATAAGGTTCCTCAGCACTACCAGGACAGAAGGTGATTTCCTTAAGACCGTATTGAGTCAATCAGCTGTACTGTCCCAGTACCCTACAGCATAAAGAATATGACACTGGCCACCAGTGAATTTGAGACATGGTGCTGCAGATCCATAGCTTACCTGGGGGTGGCTGAAGCAGCTCACTGAGCTCTGTATTACAGGTCTCACGTCAGTAAGACTGAGACACACACAAAATTCCCTCATCCCCCCACTTCTCCTGTCCCACTAAGCTCTTTTGTTTTCTGTTAAGGTAATACAAATGACAACATAATAGCAAAAGTATTAATATTAGTGGGAGTATTGTGAATACTAAAAGCACCTGAGCATCCCACAGAGCCAGTTAAAAAAAATGGCATTCCACAAGTCACCATGGTCCGACCTACTGTTTTTAAACAGCGAGCTTTACGGTGTTTACACCACTACTGTTATGTAATATTGTCTGTAAACAATGTTACAAAACAAATTCACAGATTAATGTGAGCAAGCAAAGACTGGGTGACTCTGATAAGCTGTATTTACTCTCACAGGAAAGGTGGTCCAGTAGCAGATACCCGCAGTGCATCCAGCTCTTCTCAGAAAGATTAACCAAATGAAATCTGCCCGGGGAAGAGGCTATCAGTACAATAAGTCAAAATGGCAAGTTTTTTTTTTTTTTTTTTAATGGATCTGGCTGAGAAGAAGTCACTGGGTTTACAGGCTCCATCCGAATTGAGTCTGGGAGCAACCGAGAGAGAGATTGTTGAGGATTAATGCAATAAAGGTTGATGCTGGATGTTAGGGGGATCAGAAAGGATCAGGGCAAAGGCCGGCCAGTGAGCATTACATCATCGGCTTCTTCCTCTGGACTCATCAGCCTCGCTTGGCACTACATCTCCAAGGTTAAATGTGGCCCGCTCTTAAAATACTCTCACTTACATTAGTGTGCCAGTAATACTAGTGAAATCTTTCCTAAATAACTTTTTGTCTTAATGCCTCTCTGAGTCCCCATCCACACAAAAGAGCATCCACTTAAAAATCATAATAAAAATAATAATAATAGGCCAGATAATTTGTTACTTATCCATTAAGCGTACTGGCAGAGCGCTCACCCCTCGTATCCAATCTGTGGAGTACCATTTACAGATGTGTGTTTAGTTATTAGGTTCACAGAGAGAATCACTTCACTTCTGCTCATTGGTACCATAAGCTCTCACGCCCCATCTGTCTGTCTGTCTGTTTGAGGCTGTGCCCAGTTTGTCGTGCAGAAACATCTGCCTGGCTGGAGTTCCCTGAATGTGAGAGTACAGTGTGTCCCATACCACATCCCTGAATTCAGCCCCAAGATTTAATCTCAGCTGTGCTGGCTTTGGATCAAGTATGACACAATTATTGAGGATAAACCACAAGAGAGATTCAGTCCATACGTCAAAAAACAAAACAAACAGGAAGTCTTCACGTGCCTCAAATTTCACACAACTTCTGTTTTTTGGTTGTTTTTTTTAATGGGCACAGGGTTATAATACTCTTTAATACTTTTAAGCTCCTTTCTGTGTTTGTGTCCGAATTTCCATGAAGTTCACAACTTCAGAGTATTAACCTTAAATAATGGCTCAGACTGTCGCTCTAAAAGGACACGTTCCGGAACATGATCCCCCACCCCCGCCTTTTTTTCTTTCTTTTCCCACTTAATACCTTTAAATCTGTTATGCGTTGGTCACAATATCCTAATTTTGATACTTTAGAAGAATCAGAGCCTGTTTTTGGTGGCACAATCTCTTAGTGTCCTTCTAAAGAATTTACTCAATCCTGCATTTATCCCGAGTAGAGCAGCATCCGTGAGGTTTCTCCTTTCCTACATTAAGTCATTGCATATTATTGCCATGTTATTATGCAAGAAGTTTCATGTTCTACATTTTAATCAGTGACTTGACATGTCAGATATATTAATATTGTGTTTATGAAGTGTCCGTGGGTTTCTTTCGTGTTCTACAAATACTCCTGAATCCTTTACAGATGTACAGACAGATGTTTTATTTTGTGCTTTGCCAAAGAAGGCAGACCCCTGATACCACTTCACTTATTGGAAGTTAGTTACAGATTACTTAATACAACAAGCTCAGGTTAATTCTGCATAAGTATAGCAGTAGCTTAACTTTATATCCTACTTTGTATTGTAACTTTGTTTAAATGAGAATGACGCACTTCAAAAACAATAAAAATATACAAACAATTCCAAGTCAATAAGCCAAATCAAAATAGGCTTCCAGTGTATGTAGTATACATTATCAAACAAAACAACAAAGCTCTCTTTTTTCTTTTTTCTTTTTAGCATTCTCACATTTAAAAAATCATTACAAATTTTCACTCTTTGCATAGCTATAAAAATCCACTCTGAGATCAGCGTGATATTGCTTGTTTCGGGCATCAAATTCTCCCATTTTTTGTGTGTGTTTTTGTTGTATTTGCAAGTTCAGAAAAGAACAGCGTCGATGATCGTGCGTGTCTGTAGAGGTGCCAATAAATGTTTCTGGCTGGCATTGTCCTCGGCTGTCATTGATGGGACATCATTCTGACAAATTCTGCAAACGAGAAGGAGACGTGGATCAGTTACTTCACTTTACTGCTCTTTTACTCTTGCTGACGTTGGTGAAAGGCAGTTGTACCTTCAAAATCTACCGTGCCATCCCCATTGTCATCGGCCTCTTTCACTATAGCATCGATTTCTCTCCGGCTCATGTGCTCTCCCATCAGCTTCATCATGGCTGACCGCAGCTCGTCCGTTGTGATCTCTCCATCTCCGTCCATGTCAAACTAACCAGAGAAGCAAGAAACAATAGTCAGCAGCTTTTATTCACGACCTTATGACAAAGCATCTTCATCTGGCACTGAAGAGCGCCGGTGGCTGTAAAGTTTCAGAAAAAGCACTTCACTCTCACCTCTTTAAAGGCATCCTTCAGCTCCTTCATACCGATCATTCCAGATGTCTCGGCCAGGAGTTTCGGGGCCATTAAATCCACAAAGTCGTCAAAGTCGACTCTGCCGCCGACTGGAGGGAAAAAGGTTTGACATGTCTGTGGGCTTTTCTGCGTTTCATCAAATCTAGATTAAAATAATGAAATCAGCCACTAACTGTGTAATTCTTCAACAAATTCAACTTTTAAACCCTATTACTTTAATACTACTGTACTACTACTGCACCTAGTAGCAAGTACTCACGGTTCATGTTGATATTTTGGCTCAGCTCAATCAGCTCCATCTCAGTGGGCATATAACCCATTGTCCTCATCAGGTTGCCCAGATCTTTACAGCTGATCAGCCCGTCCTTGTCTTTATCAAACTCATTGAATGCATCGCGCAGCTCTGCAGAGGTGTAAAGTAAAAAGTAAAAAAAAAAAGTGATTGTATGAAATGCACAAAGTGTAAAAACCTCCAAGTCATGCATAGATCAAAACCACGAGTTAATCAACAAAAAAGTGAGAAGATAACTAATTACCATCAATCTCATCATCAGCCAGTTCTCTTGTCTGCACAAAGAAAGAATAATTGCGTAAGCTCAGCGTAATATGAACATTATGAACAAATACTGTGCCTTATAACTACTTATGAATATAACAGCTGTCACAATATGAACATACAGAAAAAGAAAATTAGATACTGACTCATTCTCCACACAATAAAAAAAAGTGAACATTAATTTTTAGGCTTCATTATACAGATTTCTCTACAAAAGTGAAAGATGGGTTAAGATCCAATAAGCCTTTCAAAGCAGTTTGAAAATATCAGCACAGTACTTACAATGTTTTTCCCTCCCCGCAAAAAAATGCACGCCGCCCCCAAGCTCATTTCTGCAAGAGGAAATACAGATGGAAATACATCTATTAACATGCTAATTAGTCCAATAAACTTTTGCTGTATTTTAAACCGTGCAGTTATCTGAAGTATTGAACATATTATTTACATAATTTCCTTAAAGATTTACTGAGTGTTGCTACTACCTAAATAATTAAGTTTTGAAGAAATATTACCTTCCTCAGATGATTTCTGTTTGTCAGCCAAACGCATCATACACAAGCTCTCTGGAGCTGAGAATCCGCAGCTGACCTGTGCAGTTTAAAAAGCACCCTGCCTTCCTTCTGTTCCTCAGTCTAAGTGCTGTCTCTGATCAGCCACAACAGCTTGTGCCTCTCAGTGTGCTGCGACCCTATGTGCCCAGACTGCCAGGATGCTTGGAAATGGTATGAGGGCGTGTGTGTGTGCGCGTGTGCGTCTGCATCCAGAGTTGTGGGGAGGAGTCAGCGGTGTGACCGGAGGATAGCGGGATCATGGATGAAAGAGATGATGCCCTGGTTTCCTGCAGAGTGGTGACATCACAAACGTTCCCGCTCTCTGAACCCACAGCTGCGTGAAGAAATGTGATATGATGAAGTTAGTTTACGGGTTCTTTTCTTTACAGTGAAGTAATTACAGTATCCTCCTCGTGTTCACTCATGTTTTATACAGCAGATGCAACACAAGTCTGCCATTATGAGTAGGTGTTTTAAATATTTTATAAAAATAAAAACTAGGTCTACAGCTCACACCTACTTTTTGCCGTATATTTTTGCCTATATTTTCTTTTCATTAACCTCTATAAGTCTTTGGTTCAATTTTTTTTTTTGTAGCTACATTTTATCTGTTTACTTGTTAGTTTGTTTTGCTTGCTTTATTTTATTAAATGATTTGCTTTTTGCCATTTTTTTTTGTTCACTTGGTCACCTGAAATAAGGTGTGAGTGGGGGTTGAGGCGCCTGGGAAGGGATCTCAGGACTGCATTGTAGGTGGCTGACAGCTGGTGCTGTAAGACACCACCTCTCTTTAATGATGGTCGTTCACAGTGGACGTAGATGGCCTCTTTTACTCCTCCTTCAAACCATCTGTCCAAAATGTAAACAATGATACCCTTAAAAGTGTGTCCTTTGTCCTTTAGGTGCAGAGGTATCGCCACTCACACCTTGCTTCAGGTGACCTCAATAGGTCACATGATAAGGTGGGGCAAGGTCCCACAGTGGCTTCACCTGAAACCCCTGGTGGTAATAACCCACGCTTTTTTTTTTCACACCTTTGGCTCATGTGATGACATGAGCCATAAATCAACATGTTGGATTTGGAGGTGGCTCAACAACCACCTCCAAAGGGGACAACCCCCAATAGGGTTTAAATACCTTGGACTCGCCACCTTTTAGTTTTAGAACAGGATGAAGATGTTTTTTTTGAAACGTCTTCAAAAAGTCCAGGGACACAGTAAAAGAGTAGATGGTCATTTGGCTCCTCTCTCGGCTGTTTTAACCCCGATTATTTTCAAAGACATCGGAGTGGAACAGATTTTTAAGTATTAAAGAGTCACAGGCCGATTACAGCTATTATCCCGCTGTGTGATAATCTCTATAAGTATTTGTTACATTTGAATGAAAAAAAAAAGGATTTATGACTGTGTTTGAGGTTAATACTTAATACAAAGGTTTAAAATAGCTTTTTATTTTATGTTCCTTTTTTTTGCCAGTTTGTGGTCACTGACTCTGTCCTTAAAAGAGATGTGCTGCCAATTCATAATTTATTTGTAAGGCCAAAAAATTATTCTCCCCTATTTTGGCTTTTAGTTTCTTCCTCCCAGTGTTTTACATTAGTTTCCTTAAACTGTGCTCATTGCTGTTTGGACTGATTTATTCAGGCCAGAGTGTGTCTCAGAGATGGCAGTTAGTTTAGCACTAATTGACACACAGCATCCTTTTTTTGGGCTTAATGACACTTTTAAATATCTGAAACCAGACTTAATCACACTTAGAGCTCTTATTTCTTATACTACTATATTGAAACTCCCTGATTCTGTTATAATTTTACCAAATCTCATATTATATTCAGAGACGAATATTTCAAGCGTAGCTCCACGTGTTTGATTTGATGCAACCCGAAAGGGATTTGCGGCTTCTCCGAGCATCAAACCGGAAATCTTTAACTTGTCAGGCAACTGCTTAAACCCTTTCATGGAGCCACCGTACTAGATTTAGAGATATGCTTTTATTTATTTTTTTTATAATGAACTGCTTTTGCTCCTTCATATCTTTGGCATTTTTTAAGTCGGACTTAAATTGCAAACCTAATGAACATTTCTTTGTTTTGTTTTTTTGGTTGAAGACTTCTGTTGCCCTGCCCTAAAGCATGCCCTGCTTCACCCTCCTTTTTGACTCTAATAGGGATCATAATTTGCAAAATAAACATTGCGTTATTCATTAAGACCTACCCCTGGCCACTGAGGCCATAAACCCATCAGGAAAAATATGTTTGTTTGTTTGTTTGTTTGTTTGTTTGTTTGTTTGTTTGTTTGTTTGTTTGTTTGTTTGTTTGTTTGTTTGTTTTACAAACAATATGCATTATGCAAGACCACATCCGCGGCTGCAAAAAGATGTCTGTGGAGGGGAGGGCAAGATGTGTTTTTAGCACATTATTAACACTATTGGTAGCATTTTTGTAGGTTTAATATTGACAAAAAGGTATTTTTGTCTTTTTTTCCCTTCTAGGTCAACCATAAATTTAAAAAGATTGTAATTTTTTTATAGCAAGACAAATTTGGGGTATTATTGCATGCATTCATTTGAAATTGCTCTGCTGTAAATAAATAACAGATAGTGTTTAACAGAATAACAGAAAACCTTAACACTGCAGGCAGCCTGTATAACCATAAATGTCTCATAGCAATAAACAACAATGCACTGAGTTTTTTTGTCACAATATAAATATCAGCAAATTATTGAAAATGTCCCGTTTTCAATGTAAGCAAGCTGTAATCAGGAAATTTCAATATTTTAAATTATAGGACAAATATGATGGTTTTCTCAGTTTCTCTGTTCTTTCCCTTTACAGCTTGGGGTGAGAGTTCTACTAAAATTGATGTAAATGTTTAGTCTGATACCCAGTTGAGCTGACACAAAAAAACACTGGTTCTCTTTGGTGTGCGTGTCCTCTTCTCCTGACCGTTTTCCCTTTGCATGGCTTCCTGTTATGTAAATTCATCAAAAATCTGTTTGCATAAGAAGCATAATCTGCTGGGCAATGCAACAGGAACCAATAATGATTTATTATCTTTTTTCGTTGCAGTAGTGGGCCAGCTGAGGAGTTATGCAAGACCACATCCGCGGCTGCAAAAAGATGTCTGTGGAGGGGAGGGCAGGAGGTATATGGGTGAAGAGAGTTTGAATTTTAAAAAAAAAAAGGAAAAGGGGGGAGAAAAGGCTGAGTGGAGACAGATTAACAGGCTATAGGTTTGAATTTGCAAATAAGAGAAACTTCACAGTGATAGGAGCTGTAGGTTGATGGAAAAAATGTTACATTATTCGATTAATAATACGACTAAGATGGTTTTAATGCCACAGTTATAAATCTTACAAGGGCGACCCCTCAGCTCTGTTGTCATGTAATAAGAAAGTTCTTCTTCAGTGTGTCTCAGCTTGACCACCCTCTGAGAATGGAAGCACACAAAGGTTCAGGGGAAAATGTTTATTTTGTGTGCTTTGAGTGTGTGTGTGTGTGTGCTGCATCATCTAAAAATGCACAACACAGATTACACTGAGTGGATTAAGAGAGCAAATGCCATGCCAAACAAGCCATATGTATGATTGCGATGACGTGTCGATGCGTGCAGACATCATCTGAAATCACATCAGGTTGAATGAAGGAAAACAACAAAATCCATTTACATGAAAAGAGATTTTGAAAAAAAAAACCTCAGTTAATAGTCACAGAGTAAGATCTACCCCTACACACTGGCAACAAATAGCTGTACATGACAGTCGATGTATTGGTCTTGATTTTAAATAACAGCTGAATGTTGCTGGTAAGTCATGGCTAGATGTGTCTGTCCTTCTGTTACGTTATGCAACGGCATCACTATATAGGATCTTAAATTCTCAGTAAGGATTACATAGTAGTTTCGGAAATGTCACGCAATCTCATCACGCCATAGCATCGGAATTTCTCCGTAAAGATTGCATAATGATCTGTCATCCCAAACGCTGGCCACTGTCATAAGGAATGAATAAACAACTTTATTAATATGCACTGAGCTAACCTTTCAATAATTACATCACTACATGTGATGTAATTATTAAGAGAGTTTAATTATTATCTGGAGCAAGTCCTGTCTCATTTATTTTTATTTATTTATTTAGACCTGCTAACAGAGAACACACAATCTACCAGTGATGTTAATCTATTGATGAGGCTGCCCCACAGATGTTGACTGACATAATGTAGGCCAACAATATATTAACATAAAAATAGTATAAAAACACATGTACCAAAGACGTTTTCTCGTGCTGTTTGTAGTGTCTCTAAATGTTAAATATAGTTTATTGTCAGACCAAATGAACACATTTGACTGGCACAGGAGCCCTAAGTCTGTGTGATGGGAAATACTGGTTTGCAGTATTTTTTTACAGAGTTCGAATAGTTTTAAAATTATTAAAACTATTATTTCCATTAGTTTTTATATGTTAAGTTTCCACCGTGATTTTGCTTGTTTCAGTGAGGCAGTTGTTTAACCCCATAAAGGCAGAACCATGAAATTATTTCCAGAAAATTCTAATTTCTTTTTTAAATGGGGTGTTTATTGAACTTTCTGATAAGTTTAAAAAGAGAGAGAGAGAGAGAGAAATTAAATGCCAATTTGCATTTATGAGTTTTATTTTTTGTTACATCTGGCATTTTACAGGGTTAATAAAACCGCTAAGCTTCAGGGGGTGCTTCGCAGTGTGATGTGGGGGGGGGGGGGGGGGGGGGGGGGGGGG
>JAVDPK010017184.1:0-14043 GCA_034780415.1 Cichlasoma orientale | reverse complement strand
CTGTTCTCTGTCAAGATGATCCCACACTGCTTCAATAATGTTGAGGTCCGGGCTCTGGGGAGGCCAATCCATGACTGTTGTGTGTGTTTTTCTATCCAGGTGTGATTTTATTGCATTAGCAGTGTGTTTGGGATCATTGTCATGCTGAAAAATGCCAATCAGATGTTTTCCAGATGGTATCGCACGGTGGATCAAAATCTGCTGGTTCTTTTCTGTGTTCATAATTGCATCATTCCATCAACTGGATCATTGTCCATTTTCCTAAAAAAATTTAAGGACACACTGCACACCATGGCAAGACATGCCACGTTTTCAGCTAATAGCTCTTTGGGAATCACCTTGTTGGTGCAAAAAAACTGTTTTATGCTGTGTTATCTTTGGCTTTTTCACAGATTTAACAAACTAAAAAGACATTCTTCTGAAAATGATCAGGAATGAGGACTGGACTGGAAATAAACAGGTGAAAAAGCGACCAATGTCCAAAAAAGACTTTGAAAGTCCTTCAGAAAGTCTGGAGAACTGTTGCTCAAAACCACTTTGAAACAAACTACAAGAAAGTCTGACTGCTCGGAAGCGAGATATAAAGAAATGAAATGTGTCTCAAGACTTTTGCACAACACCGTATATATGGTAACAGCATTCATTCTGTGCATATTCGGGATTAAAAGAAATGGGTGATGTCAGTACGCCCCCTATTGGCATAATTAAACTGCATGAAATTTTTCCTCTGGACAGCAGAATTCATGCAGATCTGCAACGCAGGTCTGTATTTTCAAAAAAGCCTTCAAAGTGTCCAAAATTAATAATAAACAGGAAAAGAAACAGACTGAAGAAGAAGTGCACAGCGACACATTCACGTCACCTTGAACTGCATTCTGACAGATTTTATTACTTCAATGTAAAGTGACATACAGGTGGACAGTAAAACACTTCTGGAGTCACAACAACCGACACGTTCATGAAACCTCAGACTCTCATGCAGGTTCGATGCTTTTTTTGTTTGTTTTTTCTGAACGCAGCAAATGACCCAAAATTCCAGCAGCTACCTTTTGTGGCGATTCCACGGCTCCAAATAATCGTCTAATGGCACACGAAAAACTTCTAAATCCATTTTTGGTGATTTGTTTTTTCATGTTTTGACTTCAGCGGAGGAATTTACTGCTCCTCTGTGAGCGGAGGGAATTCATGCATCCCACGAAGCCCTTTTAAAACTCAGCGGATGAGACTGAAAACGCACGGCGCTCCTGAAAAAGTTTGAATTGACCGGGTTTGCCACCCAACTTTATTTTTCCAACCATTTCACAGACAACATCGGAAATATGAAGATATTAAAGACACCGACCTGACCACGGACACTGAATATGAGCTGTTATGGCACACAGTAAGATCCTGTGTAAACAGCAGCACAGCAGTGGAAATGAAAACACACCATGGCTGCCTCCTCTACTGTTACACAGTGTTGTAATTACACACACATCGAACACACTAATAACTGAGGAAACATCTCACATATCAGACTGGTAGTTGCTGCTCTCTTTTATATGCAAAGCGTCTCTTTTGAGATTTATTGCAGTCATAAATGACAGGAGCAAGGGCTGAACTTTGATTTTGGAATATTTTGGGAAATCTATGTTGGGAAAACAGTCTCGGGCCGAATAATTTATAGCTCTCTGTCTGAAATCCTGATGGGAAGCTGAAGATAAGACATAATGATCCCCTCATGATCACTTGGACTCTGCATGGATTCTTGTGGAAATGCACTTTGTAACAGCACAAAGATTTATTTTTGCAAAACTGAGGTAGGCTGCAGATTTTGCACATCAAACATGCACTAATTTGACGTCCCAAAGATGGACGGATAAATAAATAAATAAATCCCGCACATTCCCGACTGAATTACTTTGCAAATGAAAATTGGAAAAAGTAACAAAGCCCGGTCAGCGGTTCCTACTTGTTTAGAGAGAAAGAAAACAAACCAAATAGAACCCCAACTCAGCCTGTTTTCATTAAAGTGCTGGAGAAAAGCCCTCTTTAAAAAAAAAAAAGGAAAAGAAAAAAGAGACTGAATATAAAACAGAAGTGCAGACCAGAATTACGCTGCTTTCATTTTAGCGGGACAGGTTCAAAGACGTGCACTGAGCCCGGTCCAAGATTTTCTCTTAGTTTTCAAATTCGACCAGATGGATTGTTTTTGTTTGGCTCGAGGCTTCACACAGGTCTTTGAAACCAGTCCCGCAAGCCTGGCTGCAAATACGGAGGTTTCAGTCTGAGTCCAGCTGATTCCTTCAGCGCACAGCCTCATCACAAGAACTCAATACGGACGCAGCTAGGAAAGAAGAAAACAGTGCAAATACCAACATTGTGCTTCACAACAGCTTTACAGCGGCTCCTCATCTGGGAGACGAGGGGGGGTGGGGTGGCTGACTCTTTGGTTGCTGTCGTTATAGGTTACAGTAAATTTAAAGGGATAAGATACCCAAAAACTCACTTTTTCAACAGTCATAAACTGAACGTATGTCTTATTGTTGCACTGCATAAAATTTTTGAAGCTCTTTCTACAAAAAAAAAAAAATGATAATAATTCTGATGATATCTTATACCTTAGGTCATGAGTTGTCTAAAAATGTCACTACATGCACATGTACTGCACCCTGTCGTCTAAAGTTTTCACCATTTATCACGGAATTCTTCACACATCACATGAGAAAAACACAAAACAGTTTCAGTGCCTCTGTAACGTACTGTTTAAATGTATTGCACAGGACCCATTCCAATACTCGACACTGCATATTTCTTTCAAAGTGAAAGTAAGTGACCATTTGCTAAATCCCTGCCCAGGATAGTGATTGTCCAGTTTCTCCACAGTGAAGGGATGAGAGTTGTTCCAGTGCTCACCAAGCTACTGTCAGGCACTGAAGAAGACTATAGCACCTCAGATTTCTGAGGGTGTGGTGCCCGGCTGAAGTTTATAGTGAAATTCAGACTTGGTGTCATTATTGTTTAGCTACTAAATGTGGAAGACACTGTCTAAAATGTGCGTCATATTTAGCGTTCAGGAGGACTGCGTGTCACTAGCTGTTTTATTCTGTGGTGTTACACACATTATTAGTCCTCTCAGGACTGGACGATCCACTGTCTGAGAGCCAAAATGTGTATAATGCAGCAGGGGCATGTTTCTTTAAATGGTCATTAAGGTAGGAGCTAGTTAGCAACATGTATGTGACCCTCATCACTGAATAAAAATGAAGGTCCTGCTGGAACATCCTGAGGTAAATATGCCGCACATTTCTGAATGGCTTTAATGTTTGAATGGTGTAGTTAAAAGAAGGCGGGGCTTAGCAAACAGTCAATTAAAAATCAGCTTGTCAAGTTTTGGAAAGAGGCCACTGAGTGGCGTCCATCCCTGCAGTGTGTGGGCTGACCTCATGGCTGCAAAGGTCACAAGGTCACGAGGCTTGGGTTAAGGCTGAGCCAGGTGCTCTAGCGCCTCCCCCTCGCAGCGCATGCAGTGGTAGCCCAGGCTAGCGGTGACATCGAAGCAGCCCTGTCCGAGGTAAAAGTCCATAGATGGTTTGTTCCAGTCCAAGACGGTGAAGTTGAGCTGGTGGCAGCCAGCAGCCAGGGCCAGCTGCAGGAGAGAGGAACCAAGAAGGAAGACAGGAATGGCTGCTGTGCTCAGATGTAGGATGGAAATTTCAACTCTATGCTAGCTCTGAGACACTGTTTAGCATTATTGTTGCTAACAAATACTGAAAATAAGAAAAACCTCGATGCTTAACTTCTACAGTTTGTACCTGTTTTACTCACCTGTGCCACTTTGCTCATTAGTGCTTTACCAACGCCCTTCCCTGAAACACAGATCACATGAATTATTTGAGATTTCCTGCAAATACAGACACGCAGTGATGATGTGAGATCTCCTGAGATGCTGTACTGTACCTCTGAACTCAGGCATCACGTACAAGTCCTCCATATAAATGGATCTGCCGACAAATGAGCTGTAGGAATAGAAGTAAAGTGCATAGCCGATCTTTGTGTGGCCTGAAAGAAAAAAAAAAAATCAGTTTGGGATAGTAAAAGCAATCGACTCTTAGAAGCAGCCAAACAGTTTGAGTATTGATAAAAGTGCTGGATTTCTTTTCACTAAGTTAATGACTCGGAACATTTAGCACAATGATTATTAACAGCATAATCTTTACTTTATATTGTGCACACATGACTGCACATCATTTCTTATACATCAGTGAAAAGATTATTGCAGCTTTAGTTCTGCTCACACTTAATGGGAGACAGTCTGTATAAATGTAACCACAGATTTCCCAGTGTCGAGGCCGGTTGGGTCATTTTTAGCATTATTGCGTCTCTTTTTTGGCTTTGGTCACTTGGAGGCAGCAGAACAATTTCCAAAAGAGAAGAAGCAAAACATTAATGAGGTCCACGACATAAGCAGCCGCTTCTCAGTGTAGACTCTGACTTTTTGTGGCCAGCGGATGGTGGACAGCGGTGACTATGGAAAAAGGCTCGTGTCATGGAAGGAAAAGACACAGCTGGGCAGCAGAGCGTATATTAATGGTCTAATTACTGCATTCTGAGGAAATGCTCTGCATCGGCCCGGTTATTTAAGAGGTGTTTA
This sequence comes from Cichlasoma orientale, assembly GCA_034780415.1. Classification (NCBI taxonomy): domain Eukaryota; kingdom Metazoa; phylum Chordata; class Actinopteri; order Cichliformes; family Cichlidae; genus Cichlasoma; species Cichlasoma orientale. Next base: position 9,410 of record JAVDPK010017184.1, on the reverse strand, counting down.
AGGAGGGAGGTCACATCTGCTGTGTGCTGTTACATTAGGTAACAGAACTAATAAATATGTAGGTGGGTGAAGAGGCTGACTAGTTGGTAATTAATGACTGTGTTAAGTGCAGCGACTGTTTTCTAATTCTAATTGTTAAAATAGAAATACTTATAGAGACATATACAACACGTCAAACTGGCTTTTTTCAGTGCTGTGTTCTTGTTAATGAGTGCAGGAATAAAGGAAAGTAAGGAACAAATAAAAACATAATTGAAGCTCGTAAGCCTTTTTGTGCCGTGACTGAGGATTATGGTATTTTATTAAGGTTTATAGAACAATAAAATTGCTTGCAAGAACGTAAAAAAAGCAAGGGATAAAGTGGCTCTTTACTGAAGCTCATCAGGGAAAGACAAAGACTTCACACTGACTCTTAAGAACTGCAGGCCCTCTTAGTATCAGTGCTGAAAACCACGAGATCTCTTTTCCAGAGAAGCGATTTCTTATGGGGAGGAGCTTGTGTGTGCGCTGCCCGAACATAACCTGCTCTGCAGCTGATTAGCTGTGCAACATCATTTACCATGGTGATGTACCCTGGTAAGACATGAAGCACCTCTGTGACCCTGAAATCCGAGGTTAAACCCGAAGTTACCCCACTAAGGCCCAAATCCTACCTCTTGGTAAAGTTCTGTCCCGAGTTTCCCTTTTTGTTTCTCCTGCTCGCTCACTGTGTTGTGTTAGTTTCTGTTACTTTTAGGATTTTGTTAAAGCACAAGTTCCTATTAAAGCTTATTTTATTCAGCGATCACCCATCAGCTTCAGGTTTGTGTCAGTAACAGTGATCGTGAAAACTAGGTGTAAGATGAGCTCCCTCACCTTCTCCGGTTTTGTGCTGTTCTGGCACCTCAGCGATGATCCCATGGAAGAACGGGTTCTTGGAAAAGCCGTCTTGCTCCAAGTCTGAAAAGAAATTACATTTAAACACAGCAGACATGTGAAAGTTTTTTCTGAAACTAAGGACAGATGTTACACGGTGTTTTCACAATGGGGAAACTTAGTAAAGATTAACAGAGAAAACATTTTCATTAGGATGTATAATCTTATGTGTGCATCTGCGGCGTTAAGGCACCTCATATTTTCTAATGTTAAACAAAATTTAAGACATCAAAAATATCTGATCTGATTGTCTGATGATGCTTTTGGAAACGAGCATATATATATATATATATATATATACACACAAGGTCAAGGCAGAGAGCCTGAGACATGAACACATACACTACCTTTCTGGGTGACTTTCACATGGTCTGACGCTTTCTCATACTCTGCCAGTTCCTGGAGAAAAATAAAAATAGCATCAGCTGTCATCATTCATTAGGACTTCACGAGCATCACTATTGCTCAGCCGACAGTAAACATGTCATTTACGAGCACTTTATTAGCCTGTTTGCACTGAAACTAATGAGCAGGACGAGCACAGTTCAACCAGTTATGTCTCACTAATCTAATAACAGCAACATAAACGTGTTTACGAAAAGCTCTGCTGACGTAAGCCGTGCCACGCGACTTAATGTCTTCCCAGTCATCCACAGCTGGGCCGCACGCACGCGCGCACGTGTCCGCTCACCATGATCATCCGCGCGATGTCCTTGCAGTCGTCCAGGTTGGCCGCGCGGATGGAGAAGTCCATGTCGGGGGTGGATCTGATGAAGGGATGCTCACAGTGTCGCGGTGCTGCTCCGGCCCGTTAGAGGACGGATGTGGAGAACTGGGTGAACGGCCCGGCTCTTCTTCTATCCTGGACCAGCACGCCGCAACCTCTCCAGAGAGGATGGAAACTAAATAAAGAGCGCCCTCCTCCAGGTAGGAGGTGACCGGGGGAATCAGGTCCTCGCGTGGACTGCAAAGTGCATCAGAGGATTAGAAGACGGCCTTTATCGGCTTTTAGCTGCAGCTGTTTTAAGAAATCGCTTCCTGATACTTTAGAGATCCGCATCCCATTTATTTTATTGGTGTTCCTCAGCCTCCTGCAGGGGCCAAAATAATCCTCTAGGGGGCCCCAGTGTAAAAACCATACACTGTTCTCCCATTCTTTCAACTTTACAGTTATTTGTCCTACAAATACGTCATTCGGTCATTTGCATTTGCCTCCTCCCAGTATGCTCTATTAAACCTACGAGACTGGTAGGCTGTACACTAGTTTTGCAGCCCATGTTTTCACACAGGTTAACAACAAATCAGAATAAAAAAGAAAAAAGCTAATTTCTGCAAAGTAAACATGGACCCTTGGAGTCTTGGGCTCCAGGACAATTACCTGTTTTACTTACAAGCCCAAAACTCTCAGCTTATCAACATTTACATGTTCAGGGTCATTAGGACTAACAGGATAATTTTAGCTCCATCCTGAAGAACAGGAATATCAGCATGTTTTGAGCTCAGCTCAGATATATTTTTTTAAGCCTCTAGGGGGCAAAACGAGGCTTTGGAGTTTGGCTTATAGCTTGTTCTCTGGGGGAGTCACAGTGCACGGTTGCACAGCATCTAACTAAACTAGACGAAATTCATCGTGTCCACAGACACATTAAAGCTGCAGGCAGTTAGTCTGCGTGGTTCAACACCCACTGCTGATAACAAAGCTGGTACATAACTGTGGCCTCTGCGTGGGTTACTGCGTGTGGATGTTTTTTTTTTTTTTAATCTTAGCCCACAAGATTTATTCAGATCTTTTAATGAAAAATGAAACTAGAAAACAAATTTCACAGAAGCCGTCAGAAGGAGTTAAATTTACTTCATATGTGATGATGCAGAGTGTGGACCTGTCATCAAACTGTGACCCACAGCTCCGGAAATAATGATGATCTCACGAGTTTATGCTGTTTCACACAGGATGGAGGGCAAGGTCCCTACAAAATGAAAGAGAGCCAAGTTAGAGGAACTGAGGATGGCTTGTGCATCTCAGTGGAAGTTTCATTAGAGTAGATTAAGAATCTTGATGCTACAATCAAGATATTAATCATTTTAAAAGTTGCTTCCTAAAGTAAAATAAGAGGCAGGGCCTCCAGCTGTCAGGCTCCTCTTCTGTGATTCCAGCTCTCAGTCTGGGTTCAGGAGACAGACGCCACCAAACCTTCCCACTTTCACCGAGTGCCTGCTCACAGGGGACCATCTGATCGTCTGGGTTCTCCCTCTACTGCTGAAGGGTCTTTACCTCACAATATAAAGCCACAGATTTTTGTGAATTGGTGACCGAATTGAGTCGAAGTCCTTGTGGGGAGCCTGTGAAATTGATTTCCCTGATTCAAGCATCCCCTCCGTGAAACTCACTACGGCATCCGCTCATAAAAACAGACGCGGTTCAGTGAAAATACCTCATTGGTTAGATCACTCTCTGAGACCAGCTGCTAAATGATGAGCTTCAACAGTCGTGTCAGCAAATTTTGAGCCACAGCCGCAGGGCAAAGTCTGCTGAGGTCCCTCTGAGTGTTATTTTACTGGAATTGAACATCCTTATTGTTTGCAGTGATAGAAATACTAAGTACATGCATTCATTATACTTCAGGGCTGTAATTAATTACAGGTTTAAAGTACTTGCAGTTGACAGTTGAGTAGTCAGCACTGAATGGCTGTTTTCTGCTGCTCTACTGCAGTTCAAAGAAGTAGAATCTTCATATTTCAGAGCTTTTGGTTCAGTTATTAGTTTAGTAGTAAATATAATCTCGTTGACACAGTAAAAAAGTTGCATAATGGGTACTTTTACTTGCTGGTAACAAGTAATTTTCATAGTGTTATGAGAAAAGGTTCTGAAGATTTCCTCTATTAATTATGTGTTTACCAGGGGAACTTGTTGCTGATGCAAACGGAAGCTCGCCCACAACCAGCAACACCTAATTATTGTTTGATTTAGACTTCATAACACGTTGTGAGTGTCTTGTTTCGAAGCCTGCGATCGCGCCAAAAGCCTCTTGCTCATACATCAGCGGAGCCTTTTTTGGATCTCCGTGTTCATTCACAATGTGTCACTTAAAGCAGGAGCCAAAGCAAATAGCAGAAGAGTGTATTAATGGCTCTGCTACATTTACATCGCAAAGCAAAACACAGGTGGGCGGTAGCTTTTTGCTCAGCCAATTGGAACGCAGGTAAAAAGCTACCGGTACTGTTTTAACTGGGTGGGCAGCCTACATAAAGTCCCCCACTTCCTCCTTTTGAAACACCCAGAGCTCTGAAGACACCAAACCCCTCCGCTGTGCTCAGAGCGATCACACACTTGCCTGTTGTTTGTGAAAATCACACACATTACCTGCTCTAATAAAATTAAGCCGGTGTTTTATGGTCGTTTTTGGGATTCTTTACGCAAAGAAAAAGCAGAAGAGATGCCAGCGCCTGCTCTCATGTCCTCAAACCAACGACCTTCAGACCACGGAGCTGCTCCCACAACCTCTGAGCTACAAATACACCTACTGACCAAGGCGCTCACCAGTTCTCCTGATATAGCAGGCTAAAACTGCCTCTGGCAAAGTGGTACTCCACTACAGTAGTGTCACAATTATAGGTATTTAGGCGTCACTTATCCTTGATAACGGTTATTAAATTAATTGTCAAGCATCATTTATGGATGTTGCTCACACACCTGTGTAATAGTTCCTTTTAAGGTCGTCTCCCCCGGGTGATCCTGTGTTTCGCACTGGAGCAGTGTGATGAGTCTCAGTGAAACCAGACAAATCAACAACTACAGCTGCTTCAGTCACGCGTGAAATCTGGTTTGAACTAATGATTAATGAAGGATTCTTCTATCTCAGAGAGGGCCGCTTCATAGACTCACAGAGAGGCTTTTAACCCGAGCCTATATGTTGGCTCTGTGCTCACGTTACAGCATTTATAGGAGACTGTGGTTTGCTTGAGGCTAAAAATACATTTGGTTCATGATTTGTCACAGTGCACGGCTCTCTGCAGAGGGTGGGGAGGAAATGAGCAGAGACAGGGGGATTTTGCTGGGCCGGCTTCAAATGCTCTGTAGCCAGCTTTCTCCTTTCTCCTGAAAAAAAAAAAAAAGGCAGCCCATGTGCCTATTAATAGCTCCAACAAGACTGTGTAGCTCTTTAAGGCTGACTAACGGCTCCTTTCATACAACGCAAGCAGAAACGCAGAGCACTGCCAGCGTTTTCATCGGCGGCCTCTTTGGAGCTGCTGATGACGTGCATGAGACGCCACTGACCGTTTTCACAGACGTACTTGAGGACTCACAGGCAGTTGGAAGCAATAACACTGCAGACAGTATTAGTCAGAGCAGAGTGAGTAGGAAAGAGGCCACTAATGCTTCAAAAACTCAGAGAAAAGGACGGCTGGTGTGAAAGGAGAACGCAATTCTCACGTCGTACCGGTTTAGTTATAGGTTACTATTCCTGCAGAGGAAGTAATTTTACAAAAAGAAATATGTTGTTCACCAGGATGTAATCTGTGATGTCTTTATTTTACAAGAATATCTCAATTTTCAGGAAGTTTCAGGCTGACTGGCCTTTTGCCAACCCATCTGGTGCCTGAGCTTGGGCCAGGACCTGGATATCTTAGCAGAGAATCGGTATACTTTCAGGCTCTGCCGAAATGTAACTAAATTTGCCTATCAGCACATCTAAAGCTCGTTTAAATTACATGTTTACTTTAACCTCCAGAGTACGACTCCGTTTGCTCGCCAGGCCAGTGTCCTCTTAGAGGCAGGTCTTGAATCTTGGTAACCATTTTGGACGATATCTAGGCAGTTATTTTAATTTCAGCGGTCACGTGGAAATACATACATAGAGCTTTCAAGTTCAATAAAATAGCTTTAAAACAAGCCCCACCCCCATTCCTTCTTTTATGAATGCATCATTGCAACACTTTGGTGAGAGGAGCAATACATCTGCCATCCTTTGCATGTCACAATTCTTCTACAGATTTCTAATCAGGTTTCTTTGAGTGTCATGTCTCATAAATTGTCTTCATATAGTCTCTGGCCGGGCTGAGTGTTTATCCTATCTTGATTTGTTGTGCTAAGCCAAGCTAATTGGCTGCAGGCTTCAAGAATGTTGGTCTTCGTCTCATCTAATTCACAGAAAAAAGGTAAAAATCAAAAAAAAAATTCCCAGAACATGAAATTACCTCTTTGAAAATGTTACAGTTGAACACGAGCTGGGTTTTTTTGTTGTTGTTTTAAGCGTCTTTGTACGGCCTCAGTCACACAGGCCTGGAGAGCAGTTGGCAATCCCTGGTTATTAGAGCAAAATGTGTATTTGGCAACTGGTTGCTGGAGGTTGCTGGCTGTCTCCAGGTGACATCAGTCAGTAAGAGGGTGCTGCCAAAACCTCCTCGTGACTGCTTTGGTTGCTAGCAGATTGCCACAGCTGCCCGTGGTTTGCATGGAAGGCGGCAACTAGTCTGCAAAAATTCACTATTTACTCTCTGAGCAGTAGTGAAACTTGAAAAAGTTTGATAGAAACAGAGAACGTTCGCCTTTAACGTAAAAGTTGTCCCTTTTACTCTGAAGCTGACGCCAATTCCTGTCACACTTATCGCAGTTTCTCTCCTGCAAATTGTTTGCGAATGTTTGGCGACAAGTTGGCATCTTTCATACAAACTGCAGGCTGCCGTGGCAACCTGCTAGCGACCAAAGCAATCACAAGGAGAATTTTCGATGCAGTAGCTCCTTGCCACTAATTTCGTGACAGCATCCAGTCATGGAATACACACTTTTCCCTAGCAACCACGGGTTACCAGGGGGTCTGTAGGCCTGCGTGACCGGGGCTTTAGGAACCGATAACAACATCAACATTTTTTCCCCCTCCTGAAAGGAGGTTGCCAGATGGTTGCTGACTGGTCTTTAGGTCTGTGTGACTGTGTGCAGCTTCCAAAAGATACTTCCTCATTATGTTTTCATAGCACTGATTCACAGCTTGTCCTGCTCATCAACCCATTCAATGCACTGTCATGCTGGAAGACGCTGCTCATACCAAAATGGAATTTTTTTTTTTTCACTAAGATCAACTTTGTGTTGTAATGTTCTTCCCTGTAAGGAGACGAGTGAACCAAAAACAACCAGTACCACCCCACCCCACAGCACAACACAGTCACAAGACAACCTCAAGTCAAGTTATTCCTTTCATTTGTAGCTATTCATACAGATATATGAAACATTTTTCAATTTCACTTCCCCCTTCCCATGATCAAGATCCAATAGAGTTCAGGCAGTCAATAAGAAAGGCAAACATAAATAGTGACTCTTAAAATAATGATGTAAGTCATATTTTCAAATGTTGAAAATATGATCAGATGAAAAAAAAAGCAACACTGGTTCCAAAAAGAGAGAAAAAAACCTGGTTATGATCAATGAATGACCAGGGAAACAGGGGCTGCTCAGAATTTCATAACTGATCTGCTGATGGATCATCAACAGGATGTAATGCGCCAAAACACAATGAGCATACGCTGAAAGTGCCTTCCTCTTCAACAAAGCCCTTCTCCTGACATAATACTGCCATATTGTGTAATATTGTGTCGTATTATATCAAACAGCGCTTTCCAGACAATGAAGTAAAGAGATGGCTGCACTGATTTTGCAGATAGTTTTAGATAGTGTCAAAGACACATTTCTGGGAAGTTATTTATAATTTGGGGCATATCCAAAACGTGCCTAGCATAGCAGCTGGTGCCTGTGGACAATAAGGGTTTTGATATTTTATGACCTCATTTTAAAGCAGTAATGCTGGAGTACAATTTTATATGCGACAAATGAAATTACTGTATTATTTTATGCTAAGATTTGCATAAAATGTGCCAACCTTTGTCATCCACCCAGTTATTTTCCACATCATTCATTCATAAACTATAGTTATTATTATGCTCTTTGTATGCTGTGTGTTTCACCCTCTGAGGTTTATATCATCAATGGTGAAAACCCTAACCTGATCCTGACCTTGTATGCTGGAGAACACTTTAGAAAAAAATGCAAATAGATTTTGATGTGTGTCAGTAAGAATTTATATTTTCTTTGATCCCTAAGACTTGGCGGAACAATTAGCAAAAAAAACCAAAACCTCCAAATGTTACATATTTAGGGTTGGGGTTGGGGTCAGGGTCATCACATGACTTACACTTCACCGAACTAATGTGGAGGACTTGTTGGGCTAAAGGTCACAATGAGGGGAAAATAAAATAGGTTCTGGGAGTTCTGACTTTTTCTTCCAGCTGCTCAAAAGAACCAGTTTTGAAAACCAGCTATAAGTTAAAAATGGCCATTCTTTTTAACTGGAGAAAAATTACAGTTTTTAATAAGATGACACACAGGAGGTGATACAACGCGATGCCGTTAATTGTCGCTTGCTGTCATGCACAATATTACATCTGTGCTGATGCAAACTGATCCCAAACAACTGCGAGCACTAAAAGAATCCAAGGTCGCCTCACTTCTGTTTAGAACGAATGAATAGAAGACTCATTACATAACACTGACATTATTCACACCTCTGTATAAAAAGAGACATGATGGCATTTTTATGCCAACTTCAGAAGGTCAATTTGGAAAAAGCTTTACAGCCAAATTCTGCTGGCGTCATCGCACCGCCCGCTGTGCTGCACCGCCGTTTTAAGAGGAAGGCACACATTTAAAACTGGTTTATAATGGGACATTAAATATGCTGTAAGATGTCAAGAACTTGGACAGCGTTTTGAGGACGCCGTGTGCTGTTCGGGGTGTACGATGCCTTTCGGCTGATACAAGCTGGACGCGCTCCAGCTGCACCATCACGAGTGATTGTAAATCTATAAAAACTACCTGTGTCTATTGACACTGAATAAAAAAGCCACTTGACTGTTTATCGCGGGCGAGTCCTGAGATAAACTTTCCCCAACTTTGAGGTGAGCGATTGAAGCCACTACCAGTGAGGGGGGAGGATGCTGGAGGGTGATTGACATGTGAGTTGGTAGTAAATTATTAGAGGGTTACCTAGGCAACTGGAGCCTTGAATGTTCGTTAGAGGCCAACCATCAGCTTCAAAGCGATGCATAACGTGTCCATCGCTCCCCGTGTAGATGCAGCTTTGTGTACAAAAGTGTTTATATTTACCTCATTTTAAGACCTGCTGAGCATTAGATGATTTTTCTTATGTCCTCAAAGGTAAAACCTTAGAAGTGAAAGAGGGTGTACTTTCTTTTTTTTACTATGACTGTAAACTGTAAAGTTTTAACCATCAATGAGATGTGAAAAATGCTGTAACGCCATCACTCTGATGGTCTAAAACTCAAAACGGTTATCAGAAAGATAGCTGGACATGTTTTTCTATAATTGTGGTCACTTTTTGTCTCGTGCTTCCTGTGACCGATGACTTCATGGCTCACTCATGTGGTTTGGATGAGTGGATCTTGAGGAAACGGCGCGCCCGCACACACACACACACACACACACA
>JAVDPK010017183.1:0-14057 GCA_034780415.1 Cichlasoma orientale | reverse complement strand
GCACTTGGTGACAGTGGGAAGGAAAAACTCCCTTTTAACAGGAAGAAACCTCCAGCAGAACCAGGCTCGGGGAGGGGGGGGGGCAATCATCTAATAATAACTAATGATTAAATGCAAAAATGACTCCATAATTGCATAGTGAGTGACAGAGTACAGAACCAAGGCCCTCTCACTGAACACCCACTGAGCCAGAAACAGCATGCTGGGTTGGAGGTGGGTTCCAGAGCAGCTTGCAGAGGCAGAAGAAGCTGCAGGCAGGCTGCAGCAGCCCATGTGACCTCACATTAAAATCAGCTGATGTGGCGGCCTAACTAGCTGCAGTAATGCAATGCTTGGGCCTTAAAAAAAATTAAGTCTATGCCATATTCAGAAAGTTTTTATCTTTTTGTTGTTCCACCAGACAGCATGCATATCGCTCTCTTCAGAACCGCCCGACTCCTTTGATGGAAACAGCATTTTAACCTTGTGAGAACAGAAGGACTGCAGCTGCTCTCAGTCTCAGTCTCATGTTTGTGTTGTTGAGTGACTTTGGAGTTTTAAGAGGTTATTTCAGATCCAAAGTAACATATTAACACGGTGATGGTAAAATAAAGCAATGAAAATGCACCAATCAAGATTATGTCCACTGACAGAAAAGTGGATAACACTGATTATCTCGTCATCGTGGTTGTTAGTGGGCGGGATCTCTACACCCTTTCATGGAAACAGTACTCCCAACCGGCTCTCAGGGAGCAAGTGAACATTTCGTGTTAGAAGCAGGACAAATGGGCAGCGTGAGGATTTGATCAAGTTTTATGATGGTTAGCCGACTGGGTCAGAGCATCTCCAAACCGGCTTCTCCTGTGGGGTGTTCCCAGGGGTCTGCAGGGGTCTGCAGGGGTCAGGATCTATCAAAGTGGTCCAAGGAAGGAACGGTGGTGAACCAGCAACAGGGTCATGGGTGGCCAAGGCCAAAAAAGTTCATGCTGGTTCTGATAGAAAGGTGTCAGAATACACAGAGCATCAGAGTTTGTTGCGTATGGAGCTGCATAGCTGCAGACCACTCAGGGTCTTCTTGCTGACCACCATCACCCACCAAAAGCACCAACTATTGGCACATGAGCAGTGATGCTTTGGGCAATGTTCTGCTGGGAAACCTTGGGTCCTGCCATCCATGTGGACACGTACCACCTACCTCAGCATTGTTGGAGACCATCTACACCCTTTCATGGAAACAGTACTTCCTGATGGCCTCTTTCAGCAGGAAGATGCTCCCTGCCACAAAGCAAACATGCTTCAGGAACAGTTTGAGGAGCACAACAACGAGTTTGAGGTGTTGACTCGGCCTCCAAATTCCCCAGATCTCAGTCCAATCGAGCATCTGTGGGATGTCTGATCCATGGAGGCCCCACCTCACAGCTTCCAGGACTTAAAGGATCTGTTGGTGCAGATAGTGGGCTTATACAGCCTCAAGTCAAGTACTTTCTCCTATACTCTGATATTAGTACACTCAAACTGCACGGATCTTTTTAAAAAACTCTAATAAACTCGTGTACTTATAATATATTCTATGCAAATTTTCATATTCAGGTTCTAACCCACAGTACTGATGCTGAATGAATCTGTGAGGTGATGCTGTCTCATCGCCCTGCTTCCTCCTTCGCTCCAGGTGATGCGTCGGTACGGTGCGAGCAGCTGGACCTGTTGCTCCAGTGGGGGGCAGAGTTTCGCCAATCTTCATCCGTACCACCGGAAGGAGAGAAGGTGCTGGAAGACCTGGTGGCCTTCGATGTCATCCTGGGAGACCTCAACTTTGACAACTGCTCTTCAGGTATGCGGTCCAAATCGACAGCTCCAGGATCACGGCTGAAGGGGAGGCCGGGGCTCGATTTGGAGATCCGCTGATGTGGACCGTGAGATATGTCAAAATTAGAAAGTGCTCAGAAGTGCTTACTTTGTAACGAGAGTGCGTAACAAGCAAAATTCCTCTTCTGTCCTGTTGTCTGCAGTTTTACTTCCAGAAGAAAATCATTGCTTTACTCACTGATTATTGGTAACTTGACAAACTCGAGGTCAAAGTCATATTTGTTGTTTTCACACACACAATAATGTGTCGAGCTGGGTGGATACATTTTGCATGCACAAAATGATAAAGAATGAACTTCACGAAGCAGCAGCCGATGTGACAGGTTGAAGGATCACTTTGCCGCACGTGTTGCATTTCACCTGTTGGATGATCGCGGCTGCACCGGGATTATGTCGCATCGCTGCGTGGCAGGCGGAGCGTGGAAGAAAAAGCAGCTTTAATGCTGAAGTCTCCTCCAAAAATACAAGAGAAACAAAGGAGCACACACACACACACACACACGAGGGAGGACGTGACAAAGAACTGAGGGCTTAAATACACACATGAGGTAATTAGGGAGAGAGGACACAGCTGGGGAAAACAAGACCTAAATAATGAGACGAGGGGATCCACATATTTTCATTCTTTTGATGGCCACGGGGGGTCCTGACCATGTAGTCATAATATTACTGGATTCAAACACTTGGAGATTAATTTGTCCCCCGACTTCTCGATGGATGGATTCTTTTTTCCCTGTTGTTCCTCTTTAAACGCTTTTCTGACTGAGGCAGCTAATGTGACCAGAATATCATCATTCACCAAAGCCGGCTCTATTATACCTTCATTAAAACGTCAGTGAGAGGAGACGGTGAGGCTTAAGGAGGCGTGTCAGCGCACGTCTTTAAACTTCACACTTGTGCATGGAAAATAAAAGTGAACTAGGCTCTGAGTGAATACCAGCTCAGTTCTGTACCTGAACGCCTCCTGCGTGCACACAGCTTTAGCCGGAGCTCTGCGCTGGTGTTATTTATATAACCGGCATCCGCAGCACCGACATAAAAGACAGAACGAAGCATCGCTGTCTCTTCATCCCTCCAATCCCAGCGTGAGGAAGTGTTTGTCTCGTAAGGCAGACTTGGTGATGAAAAGCAGCACAGTGGAATAAAACGATGACTGAGCGGCAGAGAAAGATAATGGGACATCTTTAAACAGTGTAAACACTATTTTTAATTAATATTAGACTAACTAGTCCCCGGATCTCACTGAGATCCTTTTTACACCCAGTGACACACACACACACACACACACACACACACACACACACACACACACACACACACACACACACAGGCTAACAGTTAAAGTGTGTTAGGGATCCCTCCAGTAGTTAAGCTGTACCTGAGCAGGTCGTTCCCAGTTAACAGTGGGCGTGACGAACATCTGTGGCTGGATTCAGCGTTTTCATCCATTCATACAGCACCAGTTACAACCACAGTCATTTCAGACGTTTGTTATACTGTAATCAGATAACCCCCACGGAGCAAGTCCTCGGCAATGGTGGGGAGGAAGAACTCCCTTCTAACAGGAAGAGACCTCTGGCAGGGAGGGGCAGCCGTCTGCTGTGACTGGTTGAGAGGGAGGGGGACATGAGAGAAAGGAAAAGTGTACAGTTATGACTGAAGTATGTGTAAGTGGACAAAATTATTCCTAGTAAATGTGCCCTCTGGAGAGAGCAATCAGTAATGTGTCACTTTTTTCCCAACGTTTAGAGTAAAACTGCGTGTAACACTGCATTTGTGTGCATGCTTGTGTTTTTCAGAGGACAAGCTGGAGCAGCAGCACGCACTTTTCACTCAATACAAGGACCCGTGTCGCCTGGGGCCGGGGGAGGACAAACCATGGGCTCTGGGTAACAACGCACAACCCCACACACACACGCCCGCGCGCGTGCCCCTCTGGGGTCGCGTCATTTACACTGTAGTAAAACATGCTCCATGAGTTTCTGACCGTAATGCAGGTGTTGGCGCGCACACACCGAGGGGCCACGCAGAGCCTGCAGAGTGCAGCAGCCATTAATCTGGCTCAGCCTGGCTAAGTCAGGATGCACCCGGCACAGCCGGCCGATACACGGCATTAGTGACGCAAAAGACTGCAGGGTTTGGGTCTGGATATGAAGCGTTTTCAGGCCAGCGGGATTTCAGGGACAGTGTGGGCAGGACAGAGTGAAAGGGCCTGTTTAGAGGAGGGCTTATTTATTTGGACCGGCATATTTTGCGCTGGCAGCAGCCAGGGGAACAGCCTGGTGCTGCCTGTTTAGCTCTTATTAGACGAGTGAGAAAAAACTGATCAATGAATCAACGAAAGAAAGGGAAGATTATCCCATTTCCTAAAGCTCATCCAAAGAAGATTAGACCTAAACGGGTACAACAGTGAGCCAAACACTGCAGGAGGACCGTTGCCAGATATTGTCAGATGTTGTAGTGACAGAGCGTGCAACACTTTGCTGAAGCTTCTGGCAACAAACGGCAGGATTTTCACTGCTTTTAAATCGTGTGGCGATGAAGGCCAGCGTGAGAGCAAAGAGCCGTGGCACTGTGGTCACATGACTGAAGCTGTGAAAATGAAAAGTTTCAGTAAAAACAAATCTCCCCTCATAAATGTCGCGTCTCTCGGTTCACGTTCGCGGGCGGGTTAAGGAGCCAGCAGGGGCTCAAACTGTGGGCTGTGGTGTATTTGTGGAGCTGCGGTCAGAGCTGGTGCGAAAGAATATTTATTGTGTTCGCAGCTCGTTGCTGATGTCAGGATTTATGAGACCACGAAGCTGAGGTCACGCTAACCGCTCGAAACGGGGAAGCTGGTTCATGTGTGGACTTTCCCAAGTGAGCTGAAACGACACGTTCTCACTCCCAACACTGAAACTGAACACAGCCTCTCATTAGTGTCGTGCTCTGTTTCAGCGGTGTCTTTGAGCATCACTTTCCAAGAGGGAACCGGGTTCGGGTTCGGGTTTGGTTGCAGCCACATACAGAGAGGTGGATGTTCACCTCATCGGGATGGCTGACCCTAACCCAGAAGACAAGAACGGATTCATTTGACTTTCTATTTTTGACTTTGTGTTGTAATTTGGTTTCAGGGCGGAGAGAAGCAGACTTCTCCTTTCCTTGTTTTTTTTTTCCTGTGAAGTCTTCAGATTTCGATTTTCAGCGCTCTCTTCGGCTCGCCTGATTCGCTGATTCGTTTTGAACTTTCAACGAATTTTTAATCCCTCGGGCGAACGACCTCATGCTGCTTTATTAAAATCTGCTATGAGCTGTATTAAAGTAATCAGAGTGAAGCAAAAGGCTGCAGCGGAGCTCGCTCTGCACTGCTTATGTTTGCTGTTGACTCTGTTGCCAAACTTTAATAGTACCATTAATTAATTTGGCTTGAACGATGATAGAATCCTGAATAAAAGCAAGAGTTGAAGTGGATCGTCTCATTAGTGGGAAAATCAAATGTGAGTTGACAGCAACATTACATTTAATATTGAGACCGGTGAGCTTTATTATTTTTAATGCCAGTCTATGTGGTGAAATTATGTTTTAGTCCGTGTAGGTCCAAACAGCGCTGGGAGCGCTGGGAGCTGTACAGGATGTGCAGTGTGTGGTCCTTCAGGCTCCACATCAGCAGCCACGTTGTTGTGTGAGCGCAGTGAGATCCACGGTTCTCTTATCCTGTGAGATCATTGGGAAGAACTGAACATGATTTATTGATATACAGAATTCAATTAAGCCAATTGCTGATTAGACACCGATGGCCAATCATGGCCGAATGAACCGACGGGTGCTGACGAGTGTCCGTGTGTGACGGCTTGTGAGAGCGGGTTGGGCAGCGCTGCAGCGGAGCAGACCCACCTCACACCTCACCGTCTTTATTTCACTGATCTGAAACCGGCTCTTAGAAATGTGAAACCGTTCTCCGCACGTCGGACGCCTACTCCCCACGAGGGCTCCTGACACCCGTGAATGGACTGGAGTAACCTCAGAGTGCTGTTCTCGTCACACGGAGCGTTTTAAACGCATTATCCAGCCCACGGCCTCGAATCCTCATTCTCAGAAGGATCTCTGAGTGCTCGTCTCTCTCTGGCTGTTTTATTCCTCCGGTTTGTGACGGCAGATTGTGGTCTGAGGATCACAAAGGCGGAGAGGGTTTCTGACCCTCTGGAATAGCTATACTGGAAGCTGGATGCTGCTTGACAAGTGAGGGGGAGGATTGTAATAAAGTGCATCAATAAAGCGGGTACACAAATGGTTTCTGCTGTATGTTACTGCAAATGAAAAACAGAGTGCAGATGAATCATCGGTGCATTCGTATGGATATTTGTCCTGACCCAGATTTAATCAGACACTAGTATTTTGCTGTTTTCATATTTATTACCCCGCCCCCGGAGGGGGGGGGGGGTTTGTTTGTTTGGTCACAATATTACAGCAGAGCTACAAACACTCTGCTTCACACCGCAGCTGCAAATAAGACCCCCGACATCACCTGATTACATTTTTTGCCATAATTGGGCAAAGGTCGAGGCAAAAAATAAAAATCAGTGGTGGCGGGCTGAGATCTCGTGCCAAACGCAACGCCACCTGGATCCGATCCGGGTTCTGGATTTGCAGGCTTCTTGAATTTAAGATGAGAAACTCACCTCAGCTGACAGAAGACACATCATCCTCATGGTTTGCACTGAGAAGCAAATCACTGTTCATGTCCGTGGACATGTGACATTTGATCGGGATATGATCCGGATACGCGACGATATGACTCAGCTTTGGACTCGGATCAGTCCGATTATCAGGGTTTGCTGTGGCACCACGCGTTTATCCGAGTTATTGTAATCATTTGATACAGTTTCCGTCTGTGTGCCAAAACACGTGTGGCTGCTGCTGTATGTGAGGCCTTCTCTGAAAGCTCTGGGGCTAAATGTAACGGCCGATCACCCCGAGGCCCAAAATAAACCCCTAAATAAAGGGAACGAGAAGCCCAACACAGACTGGACAGAAAAAAGTCGTTTTCTCCTCTTTGCTTCATAAACAAACCAAACTGATGGATGTGCTTATTATGTGCGGCAATGCTAGAAAAAAAAAAGCTCCACCTGCTGATACCACAGGGTTGCAGGAGAGGGCGGTGTAGAGCGAGGAGCGCAGGCTGGAATGACTCGCGTGTCTCCACTGTGATGCACTGTGATGTGTCTTTAAACAGGTACTCTGCTGGATCCCAGTGGCCTTTATGACGAGGACGTCAGCTCACCTGAAAGTTTACAAAAGTGAGTCTGACCCACCCAAAAACCCAGTTACTCTTTTTTATCCCCAGCATTTTACTCACGTCAGCCATAAATGGCAGTAGATTAACTTTTGTTCCCAAATTTTAAGAGTCTAACCATAAAATATGGCTTCAAACATGTTTGAGGTTTAAAGCTTTCACTGGTGACATGAGCTTAATAACTTTGTTCAAGCCTGAGAGCCAATCATATCCGAGCACGATCTGCTGTCTCAAACACTGAATGGATGAAATCAGGAGTGAAATCGGACCCTCATCAGATGGTGGCTCAGCTGGTACCCTGCTCCTGTCAGCAAAGGGCAAACAGCTGCTCTGCCTGCCCACAGCAGTCGGGCATCTGCGGGTGACAAACCGTCTCACCTCCGACTCCATCATTCAGTGTTTGACTTACTCAGTCTTCAGTGCTCTGGAGTCTTCCTGCTACTCTCTCCACCTCCAGCTTTCCACAGATGCACATGGAAGTGTGGGGAGGTCGGAGAACAGCGCTGTATCCCTGAACGTCCGTGTGTTGTGTGTCACTGTCAGAGTCATGGAGAACGAGGAGGGGAGGAAGGAGTACCTGGTGTTTCCTCCCAGTAAGAGCCAGTGTCCTGCCAGCAGTCAGAAGGGGAGGAAAATCCCGCTGAAGGGCAACGGACGGCGTATTGACTACATCCTTTACAGCGACGAGGGCCTCCAACAGGACTGGAAACTGGTACGGTTCAGGGGAAGGTGGATGACGCTCACAACACTCAGTTTTTTTGTTACATTTGTGTCAAAAATTTACATAGACTCATTGTGGTGTCTCTGAATTGTCCTTTTTTGCAAAACATTATTGATTTATTGATTTTCTGAAATCAACATTAGATCAAAATTATACAAACAGGGTCAAAAATATCCATTCAGCACCGATTAAAGGCTGAAGAATTGTAGGTCTTCACTGTTCCATCCACATGATGCTGCCTCCACCATGCTTCCAAACAAACCTCTGCCTACAGTGACAAACACCTTCATCTTCGTCTTATCTGACCATAAATCTGTGCTCCAGCAGGCTTTTTATTTCTATCACTGATGATGGCTTGAAGATGTTGGACCTGGTTTCCTGGTTGGTTCTGACCTGAAAACACTGCTTTGAAAGTGCTGCTGTCATTGGGAACAAAGTCCATCCTTCCGTTCCTAAAACACGACCAGCTGGGAGTCACAGCAGGTCTGGAGCCAATCGCAGCAGTCATAGGATGAGAGGCGGGGTGCACCCTGGACGGGTCGCCAGGGGAACAAAGTTCTTCCTGTTAATATTCTCGATGTTTAGCTGGCAGACATGTTGGTTCCTGCACGCTCAGGGAGCCGGTGTTGGCCCCAGACAGGTGAAGGAAAACGTGTGCACTCGGTGTTATTAGTTAAGTACTGCAAAGGTTTTCCCAGATTTCCCAATGCTGTCAAAAGTAGCATTACATGGAAAGGAAAAGGAAAGAGATCACACGCGTCACAGAACAGCATTCAGACATGCAGATCTGAAGGCACTCTAGCCACACTGAAATACAAGAAAGCACCGCATGTACACAAACTATTGTATTTCTAATATGATTTTACCACTTCCATAATCCTGAGCAGCACTTTCCCTGCAGGAATCAATAAAGCTTTAATTATATGGGGAGCTGTGAACAACAGTTTAATGTCTTAGACTTGTGACAGCAGGAAAAGAGCAGGTGTGTTAATAACACCGAGAACAATCCTTCTGTTAAGTGCTCAGAAGCATTTATAACTTTGTTGCTGGGAAATTAATCAGAGGAGAATTAAACGTATCACCTCCCTGCTGACGAGGAAATGTCACAGTTCTCAGCACCCTGTTAGCAAACTCTTTGGTTCTGGGGTTTAAGCAGGTGAGATTCGGAGGCTAAACACATGCAAAGCAGCAGGAACACCGACTTAAAGCAAAGTGATGTCACAGCACATTCTGATGTCACAGCACATTCTGATGTCACAGCACAGGAGGATGTTTGACTAAAGCCCGGAGCGGTGAACAGTGAAGCACAGCAGCAAAAACGGGGAGAAAGGAAGGAGGTCTGTGAGGGACTGAAGAGGAGGGGAAACCGTCTCCCTCGTTCCTCCCGTCTCTCCGTCCGACTGCGTTCTGTCGGCTTCCTCAGCGCGGCCGCCTGACGCCACCTCCTGCCGCAGTGTGGTTACTGTAACATCATTTCACCTCATCCAAACTGATCGAGCTGCTGACCTCATCGTGTTGTTTCTGCTCATCGCTCTTTAAATTCTTCTTTGAAGAACACACTCGAATCAAAATGTTTCCGTTCTTAAAATTCTCCTTCAATCATTGTTTAGTGGAGACGAGCGGAGGCAGCAGGTCAGTGGATCACTTAAAGACAGTTAGGTTTTAATTGGGTCAGTATATTTACTGGATATCATCTATAACAGGTTATTTCTGCAGTCAAAGGATTTCATACAGACGGAAAGTTTATGTAATTTTTGGAGAGATTTTGGATGTTTTAGGAAATATAATCAATAACCAGGAAAAATACATTTTTCCCCCTCACACGCTGTTATGAATAAAACGTTCAGTAAATCAGCGTCTCTGCTGTATATCAACAGTCCCCTCAGAGGACGATCAAAGGGTCATAGCGCAGCCTTCAGAGGGCTGTGCTGTAAAAGTCCCGAGATCACCACACATTTCTCCCTGTTTATTTCTCACATAATTACATTTTTTTATTATCACAAGCTTTCTGAAATCTAATGTTTACATATGCAAATGAGGCACTGAATGTCTGGGCGTGCACGAATTTGCTTATTGCTACTTTTTTTTTGACGCACACGAGTCATCACAGATCTCTTTTAATCACACAATAAATCATTTTTAAAAAATTTCACACAAATGCATGAAGAATTCCCAGCTCGTTACTTATATTAGGACGTTTTATTTTGAGTTGTTTCCTGAAATAAATTGACAACATTGCTGATGACGACTGTGATGACAGAAGTTTTAGTCGTACTTGTCTTGTAGTTGTAGTTTTATTAGCAGCCTCGCTCTGTGGAAAGTACCAGCACGTCCACATACTTTTGGACAGGGGCTGTTTTTCATGGTTAGTCCCAAAAGTTCCTGCAGCAGGAAATCCTGCAGTGACATTTACCTTTGTGGCAGCAGCTCCAACAATGCCACCATTCACAAAGTCATGCTCGGTGCAGGAGAGAGCATATTATATTCAACAAGCAGCTATGATAAACCTACACGGCCCCTTTAAACGTGAAATGTATACAAATGTAGGATATTTGACACATACTGTGACTCAGTGATTGAATTGAGACTGATGGTTGATGAATCAGCCTCTCAGAGTGCAGTGCAGCCTGTCTGCACTTTGCTCAGATGGTTGTGATTAGATTATATCTGAACACAAATATATGTTTTGCAGCAAAGCGTTTAAAAAAGAGCCAAACATTCAACAACCAAGTTACACACATCTGATCATTTACTGCACCACCCAGAGCACCACTGGCTGTGCTTCCAGCTGATCCAGGCTAAGCCAAGCATACCAGAATATTACAATGCATAAATTAATTAAAAAAAATCAAAATACTGACTGAAAGACACAGAAGGTGGAAAATGTACTCTGAGTAGAAAGTCACAGTACAAATTTATCACTTTATGTAACAGAAAATATCAGGTAGTGTGAACACACCTCAAAATCAAAGGGTGACCTATGACCCAGCTTTGGTTCAGAGAAGGATTATGGAGCCGATCCCAGCTGTCATAGGGCGAGAGGCGGAGTGCACCCTGTACAGGTCGCCAGGCCAGCACAGAGAGACAGACCTCTGGTCAAGTTAGAGTCACCAGTTAACCTAACGTCACTCAGTGGATGTCCATGGACTGGGGGAGGAAGCCAGAGTACCTGGAGAGAACCCACCCAGACAGGGAGAACATGCAAACTCCACCCAGAAAGACTGGAATTGAACCCAGCACCTTCTTGTTGTGAAGCAAGTGCTAACCACTGTGCCGCCTTTGCTTACAAATGTATTGTGCAATGTATTAAACTTTTTTGTGATCTCAGTGAGGTCACGATGATCTGATGATGCTCTCTTCTTCTCTTCATCCTGCAGGAAATCGAGGAGTTCAGCTTCGTCACCCAGCTGGCCGGCCTCACGGACCATCTGTCTGTGGCCGCGCGATTGGCTGTTTCCACCGGGGAAGAGGAGCCTTAGACTCATCACCTGAGCTTTTTATCTAAATACTGCCACGGAGGAGCAGCAGACAGCCGGGACGAGAAGAAGATGTTACCGATACGAAGGTGCTCGAGTAAAGACTGACGGGACGGACGAAGCGACGGAGGAGGATTAACGCGGGCGGAGGAAAGGACCGGCTGAGGGGAGATGAGAAAGAGAGAGACTGTGAAGGGGAGAGATAAGCTAGAAAGATGTTCATCTTCCTGGATCAGCCACCCACTCAGTCACACACATTAAATACAGCACCACCCACAAGAGATCGACTTCTTGACTGTTGAGCATCGCCTGGCCTCTCCTCCAACGCGCCCTCTGGAACTGAGTCCACAGGGTTTTATTTTCAGTGAATTGTTTCATGTAGCCAGTAAACACACTCCTTTGATCAGCTCTGTTTTAGCCGTAGTGTTAGTATGAGTTTTTTATTATTATGGTTATTATTATTCTACCTTCAGGGACAGTTGGATCCTCTTTGTTTAGTGGCTGTGTATCAAAGGAAAACACGTAATTGAAGAGAAGCGTACAGCTGCTGACCGGCCTTTACACTGACCGTCTGTGTCTTTGTGTCGTGTTCCTTCCTGAAAGGCTATTGGTCAGTTTGGCTGGCGGTCATTCACCTTACTGCTCCCACGGTCAGTCCCAGGAACCTCAACAAGTGTCTTTCTTTTCTAAATACAACAACAAGTCTTTCTAAAAGGAAATGTACATTTCTATTCTGGCTGCACCACTTTTTTATAGGGAGTTCAAATGCCTGTTTAATATTGTATGGTATGTTTCTATAAAGCGGTATTATCTAAAGGGACATGAGCCCGGAGGGAAACGTTGTCGCCTGAATGCAATGCGATGCTTACAGCATGTTTTTTGGCGAGGCTTTGCTGATGCATGATGGGAAATGGTGTCAGTTTACAATATTCATATAGAGGCTTGACACATATGAGCCTCAAGAAGTCCAGGAGCATTCTGGCTCTCAAACACACGCACGTGTGTGTCTGTGTGGCATATGTGCATGCTAATGCTAATAACACAAACAGGATTTACCCAGTGCAGGCACACAGCTGCACACATTATGGGATGTAACGAGCCCTCTGGCAGCCATATTGGATGGGCGTGGCTGTCTTTGAGAGAGTGTTGTCCGTTTGTTAGTAAACAAACCGCAGTAGCTGTTAGCCGTCACTGTTAGCACGTCTGATCGGTTCACCTTACTGAGAGTCCAGCATGAAGCCCAGCTGTTAGCGCAGCAGCTCGTCCAGTGGATTATTGTGTTGACAGCCATATTGTGACGCAACTGCAAAACCTCATCGTCCCGTAACGCGTTCAACACCTACAAGCTGTGCAACATGCCACGAAACACGAAGGTCCAAACGGTCCCAAAGATTAGCACAGACCGCCCCGAAATGCACAGAATTCACATTTTATTGCATTCAACTTTTTTCCCTCCCACAGTACATATGATCAAAAACAGAAACTCTCCTGTTTTCATTACAATGTATCCAGTGTGAAGAAACAAAAACAGGACATTTTCTGTGAATTAACAGAACTTTTTCTTTCTTTAATAATTTGCCAGTAAATTTTCTGTCGTTTCGTTTCTGAGTTCACACACACACACGTAGAACTGAAGGTGTTCAGACTGACAGCAAAACAAATGATGATGTAAATATTTATCACTGAATGGTTTTTCAAAGAGGTCGAGAAAAATCTGCTGATTTTTATTTAATCAAATTTGACTGAATCTATGATTTTTCTAAAGCTTCTGAGAAATGATGGTGAATAATTGTGACCTCAGTCATTTTGAGCAGCCCCAGTCTGTCATATATCCCCCTCAGTTTAGGAATTAATATTAAAAAAAAGAAGAAGTTCATACAATCTTGAAAGGAGATGGTAATTATTAAAATGGGACGTTATGAACAAGTTAGCTTCAGTGAACCCTAATAACTGAGTCCATTTGTTTGTGGCACCTTCAGGTTCCTGCTGCCTCCGTCTGTCTTCTTTGTTACAATGTGGGGAAACTGCTTGGATCCTTTTTGAAATATGACACTATGAAGCCATTACACCAACTCTCAGTCTGTAACAGACCGTGGTACGGAGCAGGAGCTGCTACTGTGTTCAGAGGGGTTTACAGATGTGTCCTGGTGGAGGTCCACGTGTAAAGCAGTTCACTGATCACCTGTCACAGAGGCTAAAGCTAAAGGCCGTCACTGCTTGATACTCAGTCCCAGTCTTCTCCCATTGGTAGTTGCTTCAGTTTCTCCGCCCACTTCACGTCAGCGTTCTCTGCAGTTCAGCAGTTTCTATTTTTACTTTATAAAAAAATCAAACACACTGAGCTTAAAGGGAACTAGCTGAATGTCCGTTCAGTGAACTATACTGAGCAAAAGTGCTGATTTAATGCTTATAATTTCACGTCACATATGCTAACATGTGAACAGGAAACTTTCCATCATTGTGGGAATACGGGAACTTTGCCCGTCCTGCTGACATGGAGCTACCAGAACCAGAGGCCCGTGCTGTGTGCACATGCTCTTAGAGATGTTTGTGTGAACTCCTGCAGTGATTTCTCTCTGAATGAGACGCTGGTTACAGTAACAGTTTTCAGGTCCTGTCTGCTACCATGGTCTGCACGGTCAGCGGTGTTTACGACTGTTTTTTCACCTCCTGTAAATTTTTCCCTTCAAGCGTCACTCTCAGATTCAGTGTGGATATGGAAATGTTGGAGCAGCTTTATGGG
>JAVDPK010017182.1:0-14058 GCA_034780415.1 Cichlasoma orientale | reverse complement strand
TGTCGCCTCATCGCACAAGCTCCATAGGAAATGAATGGAGAGCGAGCGACGTCGCTCCCAGTGTGTCGAGCCCATTATAGTGATTATAAACAGCGTATTAGGCTTCATGTAAAGATAACTCATGTGAACTACAAGGGCATTTGTGGAGTGCAGAAATATCACCAGGCACACATGTGTGAGTATCTGAATTTAAAAAAAAATGACATCTGTAATATACTCTCGCATTCTGTAACAGCAGGTTTGCTGTGGAGTTCAAACAAAATGTGGCCTATTTAGGAAGTTTTTTTTCCTCTGAAATGTCAATTCAAAATGTCCACTGTTCAAGAAAGAGGACAAAGTTCATAAGGTCTTGTGCATTGGCACAATTAAAAAAAAAAAAAAAAAAAAAAGGGATCCAACCCACACCCCCTGCACTTCAGGCAAAGTTCATGAATTTAAATGCAACACTTGCACTGTAAGATGCTTTGCTTCAGTGGCTACATGCACTATAATGCTATACTATAGTACTATGTTGTGAATGGAGGCAGTGGTAGCCTAATGGTCAGAGAAAGAAGTTTGTGCATGCAAGGTGCCAGATTTAAATCCCCCATTAGACAGGAAAAACCCTCCACCCCACATTATTACTGTGTGAGAGTGTGTTCTTAGTCAACCACCTTACTCTAAAGCCAACAAAGGAAAGTCTTTTTAACCAAACTTCAGTAACAAATGACAGAAAATCAAGAGACAGAGCTACTGGAAATCCAGTCAAACCTGATATAATAAAGGCTCTCTTAAAGGCAATCATTACCTGAATCCACCACAGACTCTTCTAACTGGCATTTGGAATCATCAAAACAGTCGTGGTTTCAACCACTGAATTAGACTTGAAAGCAAAGCTACAGGGACAAGTTTGGTTTCAGTAGCTGTTTTGCCATCCATTTGTCATGTCTATGTTTAAGGTACCAACCCAGCTTCCCAAATTGGGGAATGAAGAGACTTTAAAAAAAATTAAAATAAATTATGGGTGCTTAATGCAATTAGAAGACAAAGAGACCAATTAACACAATGTAGTAAATGAAGACACACTGCTGTGTCATCATTTTGTTCCATCCATAAGGCCACAGGTTTACATCATTAATCATTCATCAAACGTACTTTCCAAGCAGACACCGCAGCTGACTCAACAGATGAAATGATAACTCTTAAAGGCCACGACTGCCTGAATTTGACACAGTCACTAGTGCTAAGTGAATAACCTCAGTGGAATCTACAAACCCACTCTCCTTTTTAAAAATAAATTGTAATTCTAAGAAGTAGATCTCATTGGTACTACCATTTTAAGCACTTGAAATGACAAAAGGTTAAAAACAGCATCATGTCAAAACTGAGCAGACACCTGTGCAATATCAGAAAAATATAACTAAAAACAATACAGAGTTGGAGCTGAATATGGCACACACTGCATAATAGCACCATTAGTTGCACAGCAAAGCAGATATCGAAATGCTCATGTTTGCAGAAATAAATAGGCGGGAATACACAGAATGTGATCATCTGTAAAGGTTTCTATAAATAAATTTAAAAAAAAAAACAAAAACAAACAAAAAAAAAAACGGCAACTGTATGCAAATGATGTTGGTTTAATGATAAGAAAGGAATTTGTCTTTGCCCTGGCAACAAAATAGTGCTGTGTCATTTGGCCTTTCCTGACAGTCAAAGGATTAATGGTTACTAAACAGCTCTGCTGATGCTTAAGTACACAACAAATTTGTTTGTTCCTTTTGGAATAACTCTACTCTTCATATACAGTACACAGCACGTTTAATTGTACTGCTGCGCACTCTCTCTCCCCAAACTGATGTCTGCTCTGATGTGTGGGTTCCACATTCTGTTAAGTTTCAAAACCTATACCAGCTAAAGGCATAGATTCTGTGATATTCCAGTTATTGAAATCTAAATAGACATAAAACTAATGTTATCACATGCGCGTGGACACACACACACACACACAAGCACGCATCAATTTTTCAGGTTGTTGTTGTCAGAAAGCAGAGTTGCGCTGAGAAGTGGTTCACAGTGGGGTTGACACCTGTACTCAGAAAGCCTTGCAAAAAGGAGCCACAGATGCATGCATGCACATGTAAACAACAAATGTTTAAGTATGGATTTGCAAAGTTTGAGCACTTGCTGTTGTGAGACCGTGTCATCACTCTCGCTCACATTACTCTGCAGTTATACTTGCGATCCTCAAGAGCAGAGCAGAGCTAACCACGTGTAAGTTTCTATTACGTCTGCATGTAACAACTACACACCTGTGCACAATATGAGAAAATTGTTCAGGTTATCTCTGCGTGTAAGAAAAAAGCTCTGAACAGATGTTAGTGATTGTCTGTAAGCTCATCTCTGTGTTGTTGCGGTTGTGAGCTCTTGTGTGTGCAATTATCCAGGTACTGTGCTACACCTGTGTTGAGAGAAAGAGGGTGAGAAGAGAAATGAGAGAATCTGGTTTTGTTATTCTTTAATCTTATTGTAAGCATGGAAGATAAATATGCCTAGCAGCTGTGGGCTGTGGTCTGGCATTATACAGTGTACAGTGAGAGTGAGTATGCCTTTGTGTCTCTCTGTGTGCGTCTTACTGAGGTCTAAGACGTCGTCTGTCTTGATAAGATCTTCAGGTCTGGTCAGAGGGAGCTGAGTCTCGGGTTCTCCCTGAAGCTGAAGTGATAAGGACCGCAACATGAAGAAAACTCGAATCGCCTACATGAAGAGATGAGAGGTGCCATTCATAAACAAACAGGCACAAACGCATACAAAGAAACTACATGCTAAAACAAACTTCCTGTCTAACACTGGCAGTTATAATGAACAGATGAGATTAAATGAGAATACATGCACAACAGTTCTCTGTTAAAAATCCTACTTAGGCCTTTTTAGGCACTGAATGCACAACTTTGCGTGCAAAAGCAAAACAAACCTTTTTACATTCTTCACGTGAAAATGATTTCAATGGTTTACTTTAATGTGCCAAAACCCTTGAAGGAAAACTCAACTATAAGTCCTGATTTTCCTGTTATGTATGTTCACTGAGCTTGGGTGTGTGACTGCGTGGCTCTTGCATGCCTTCTCCTCATTTGCGGAGAAGACTGAGGTTTGGAAGTGCACCAAGGACACGGGTTAGCTATTGTTTGAGTAGAAATATGTAATATAATATAAACATGTGCCCCTAAGCCTCGAAGGGAACTCATCTACAATAAGGGGTTTTCCAGTTCTCTGGTGAGGTCATGTGCTGTACGGAAATTGAGTGTGTGAGTGTGTGAGGGGACGCACTCTGCGTGTCTTCTCCACGTCTCCACATGGAAGTCTCTTTACAAAGTCAATGCCAGTCAGAGGAGTGCCGGTGGGTGGCAGCAGTATTGAGGCATCCATCATTAGATACTCCACATTCAGTGGCTTACTCTGTAACACAGAGCCCACATTATATGAGAACACCTTTACACACCCAGACACATAAGCAGAAAGAGAAATGTGCCTGTAAACTCAGGCTTATGTTTCATTTTGAGTGTTGGGAGCGGCTAACCCACCGTCATGCTCCTGTATTCGTCCTCAAACATGTCCAGAAAGATTTCTTCACCCTGTGTTGTTGACATTAACACAGAACAGAAGTTAAAAACAACAGAAAATGGGTGGGGAAGAGAAAGAATTTTAATACTAAACATCTACAGCAAAAAACATTTAGGTGAAAGGCTTTCTGGGGAATCTTTTTTTTTTTTGTGGGTGCAAGTCTGTATGTGCAAGAACTATCACTTTTATACATAATACATATACATAACATATACATAAAACATATACATGTTTTATTTGGGTTCATAATCCTGCACTGCGGCAACTTCCTGGTGTAACCAAATTCTTCCACTGTTACACATGAGACAACAAACTCTGTAAAACAAGCACTGTTCCTTGGCTAAAATAATACGCTATTGCAAGCCTCATAATAAACATGCTACTAGGAGCCTGCTACAACAGAAGGTGCCAGGAACTGAACCACCAACGTTCTGTTTAGTGGATGACCCATTCAACCTCCCGAACAACCACAGAAGGTTAGAAACTACTAGACTGACAGATGAAAGTCATGAAAATGACATTAAGCTAATATTCACACACTCTGATGGATGGATCTGAGGCAACTCAGGGGCTCAGTATCTTGCCCACGGAGGACTCAGAGCACGAACCACCAACTTTCCGATTGATGGACGACCTGGTCTACCTCCTAAACTATAGCCACCCCATGACCCCCCCCCCCTCGCCTAAAAAAAAGAGAACAAGAATACTACAACCGTTGATGTTTTTCCTGATATATAACTGAGCTAATGGTTTCCACTTTGGTGTTGAAACATATCATATTTTGCACCATTTTAAAGGAAAAAAACCCCAAAAAACACTTTAAATTTGTTTATATGCATTGGAGTTCCTTATCACACTGGTGTGATAAGGAAAGTGACGTGATTTTTTTTTTGTTTTTTATTTTAAGCTGTGGTCTCTTGTTTAAACAGCACAGTAAAACTTTCCGCTCTCAGCTTGTAAAAAAAAAAAAACCTCATTGTACCAATACGTTTCTTCTCGGCATGTGAAGAAACAATAAACACAACACTCTGAATGGTTTCCTTTTGTTTGTTTAGTTAAGAGAACTTTATCTTACTGCATCTTCCCAACTAACCCGTGACTGATCCCAGAACTGGTATCCAGATAACCAAAATGAAACAGAAAGCCAGCTACCGGTATAACGTATGCAGCTATGACATCCAGCGCTTTCAGTTTTGTCTCTTATACCTTCACAGAAATGGCTCCAGTTATTGTCAGTGCCACAAGCCCCTACAATAAAGCCTTATCTTCTGAAGGTTTTACTTTCATTTACAAAGTTCAGATAAGACAGATTTTACTGGCAGGTGCTGATTTAACTTCAGTTAAGACACTTTTCAAGAAGAACTGGATTTAACACCAGAATAGCCTTTTATTTATGTCATTTCTTTTTTCTCTTTCCTATTTTGATTCTTTGTAAATTAGCCCTGTCTGTCTTATCTGGCAGAACAGCAAACTTTACACTGAATGAGAGCGGAAAATCCTTTTGTTGCACAGCAGTCAGCAAAGCGAAGTGAAAAATATTTAGCGTCAAAATTTGTCAATCTGCGTATATGTTCCTTACACGTTTTTCATGCTTCGATACAATGTCACGTGGGCAGATGAGAAGCAAGGCTCTTATTTTAGTAGGTTAGCATACGAATATGTGAATATGGGTGAGTGCATGTGACTGTATGTCGTTATGTACACTCACCTTGTAGAATTGTCGCAGTAAATGCAGACTCTCTTCTCTGGCACCCTGCAAGCACAAACATGACACAGAAATAAACATATAACATGCAAAAAACACAGTACAGATAACAGTGGCGGATATAGGGTGAGACAAACTTGGAAAAGATTTGCATTGTATTTTTGCGGTTCCACTGAAAGCTAGAAGCTAACACTTAAAAGTTCAAATCAGTATCTGTCACATATATGTGGTTTAATCTGCACAAAAAAAAAAAACGAAGCTCAAATCATTTTTCTTCTTTATCTAATTATTTATTGTCTCTGAGCTTGTTGCTAACAAAGTCATATCATACTTCTTATCAAATTCTTCAAAGCCAGTAACTGTATTTCCCATAACATAGCACAATTCCTCTAAATAATACCACTATTTCCATTACTGGAAAATAACACAGTATAATAAAATGTCAAATCTGCAATGGAATTTTCCAGATAAGTTTATCTATGCACATTGATGAGCCACAGTCTAACTTAGCACCACTTATCCAACAGCTTAGTTTACTTGTAAAAGCAAATATTGTGTATATACTCTGTATATTTAGTGACTGTGATTCCTGAGAAACACGGACATGTCTCAATAACTTACTAGTGAATCCCATTCATTATGTGTAATGCAACTGTAACGTTGACACTCCTGCTGCTTTCTTCAATGATAAATGCTGACAATAATAATCAGAAATGGCTGGAGCCTATCCCAGCTATCACAGGGCAAGAGGTCAGGGCACACCCTGTACAGGTCGCCAGCCTGTCGCAGGGCTAACACAGAGAGACAGACAACCATTCACACCCACATTCACACCTATTGCTGTGAGGCAGCAGTGCTCCCACCATGCCGCTGTGCTGCCCTTAGTCTTCTCCCAATGAGTTTCAAAAGAAATTATCAAGATTATAGTGGCAGAGTGGCACGGTGTTACAGTGGTTAGCACGGTCACCTCACAGCAAGGTCATTGGTGTGAATCCAGTCTGGGGCCTTTCTGTGTGGCGTTTGCATGTTTTCCTCATGTCATTTTTGGCTTCCTCCCACAGTTCAAAGACATGCACAGGATTAGGTTAATTAGTGTGTGACGGTGGGGTGTGGTTTGGGGCATGGCTACAGGGGCAGTGGGTTCAGAGAGAGGCGTCAGGGGGACGGGCTGCGGCAGCTGCCCGGCAGGGGATTGACTGCAAGTGTGTTTTACACAGTAGCTGACGGGTGGAGAGGAAGGACGGAAAGTGAGCTGAGTGGAGGTGGACGCCTGCCAAGAAAACGACAGTCAAGGCAAAGCGTGAAAAGAAAAGCACAATAAAGGGGTTTGGTGACAAACATTCCCAGTGTCAGAGTGTGTGTTCTGGGACCAACCCAAGGCATTCGTGTCACATTCTAAATTGACTGTGGGTGTGAATATGAGTGTGAATGGTTGTCTGTGTGTTAGCCCCGCTATTAATAAAAACAGAACAGCCTGTCATGATTTATAGCTCGAAACAATCGTTTACCTTAAACTGGCCTTTGGTGGAAGCCCTCAGATCACTGTCTGATATAAGCTGTTTGAGCTCAACTATGCAAACAAAATGCTTGAACAGCATGTGGGTGAGACTCCTGTGCTTCTCCTGTGCTCTGATGTCAGAGATAAGCTATCATCATACGGACCCCCTTAAAATAAATATACTGTTGTAACATAGTATTAACAAATCGGGTCAGTTATTGGACAGCATATAGTCAAAGCCAGTTCACTACAAGTTGAAAAAAATGGAGGTAAATCAACTCTTAGTAAAAATATTTAAAATAAACCATCAATACACTCATTTTAGCTTAATGATTGGGTTGATGGGTCAAGGCTAAGGAGCAAGGAGCCCGGACCCAAATAAAAAGTGCCTCTTCACTACTGGTAAACTGCATCAGAGGTGGGAAATTCTCCTTGCAGAAACCCCCAAGTGATGTTCAACTGATACCAAAAGTAGCTTGGGTCTCAACAGACCTGCTGGGGGGGGAAGAAAGACTTTAAAATGACCAAGACAAGGTTTCAGTTTAAAATGATGAATTTTGTAAAAAGAAAAACTCATTGGTAGCTACATGATTACTTCCTAGAATTTGGTGTGATTGCAAAGAAAAAGTAGGGAGTGTTACCATAAAGTGACAGAAAATGAAACTTCCTTGAAGGATGAGCAAGAAAAAAAACAAAAAACGATGTGTAAGGAGGAGTGGGTTCTAGGAGAAATGGGGGTGAGATAGGAAGAGGAGTCAGGGGGAGCAAGACTAAATGTGAATATTTAAACAAAGGGCAGGAAGACATGAGAAGGAAGCTTTGTAAAAGCATTTTGGGTCATTAAGTGGCTCTAACCAAGAAACTCTGCAGCTGTCAATTCTGTAGAAGAGAGAAAATTACTTGGAAAGGAGCCGTTTCACTTTTATGGATGACCTAACATCCACATTTTCACATCCCTTCTCGGTCCTTCTGTTCCCTGAAACATTTTCTGTGTTTTGATATTATTAATCCTGAGTCATGTAATCTGCTAACAGGACTGGGGGCATGTTTGTGTGTGCAGTACCTCCAGGCAGGCCAGATGAACGTCTTTGATAATACAGCAGCTCCCAGACAGCACAGACTGCTTTAACAAAAGGCAGCTCAGCTCCAGGGTAGCTAGACGTACTTTACCATCTACACACGTAACAGAAACGTATAAGTAAGTAATGAGTATCACTTCTCACTTCCTGTTGGCTGGAAAATCTATTATCACTAATAAATGCACCAAAATGTTCTCACGTCACATTTAAACTGTGTACACATGGTTTGTGAACTTCAAGCAGCTAAAATTTCTACTTCATTTACATTCACCGGATCAGAGGTTCTCGTAATACACCATGCAAAAACATTGCACGGTGTGCCAGTGCGCACACTGTACGTTCAACTTAGCAATATGCAAATAAAATTAGCATCAGAAAAAGAAAAAAAAAAAGGTACTTTTTTTTTTTTTTTTTTTTTTTTAAAGGTATGAAACACCATGTCAGATTCAAATGAGGAAGAGAGTGTGTGTGTGTGTGTGTGTTTTTGTATTAGCTACCTGGCTGTGCTGCCTGGTTCATAACTCTGATAAGTCTTTCTACGAGCACCACACTGTAAGAGCTCCTCTCCTGGTCTGGAACTGGCAGCTGCAGACGCTCCAGAAGATCACGGTTTATACCTACAAACAAATTGAACCGAAAAAAAAAAAAAAAGTTAATTCTGTGCCATAAACACAAAGACTGTCATCTTATAGTCTGAAACGGATATTAAAAGGATATTAAGGAGAATTGTCTTGTCTAGTCCTGGGATCTAACATAATTAGCATCAGCTTGGTTAATTGGTAGCACAGTCGGAAGGGAAAAAATAGCGTAAGGCCCAAACGTGCTACTTCATAAAAAGTTAAGACACTCCACCATATTTAATTTTTAATATATTTAATATTTAATTTTTTTAGCTGAAGGATCAGTGTTCCATTTGACCACCTGCGCAGAAACAGAGCCCATTCCTCATATGTCTGCTTTTTAATCTACAACAAATCAAACAATAACACGGTACATGTGATGTAACAGATACACTACTCGCTGTACAACTTCTGAGTACCTATTTAGCATGTTTAGGAATTTTTATTTGCATTTCCTCAATAAATCATGGAGGTGACTGTTGGAATTGTTGTATGAAACTTTATTTTCGTTGCTATGAATTATCATATGATCTGAACCTATCCGTGACTCACGTGTCGCATGCGTAAGAATAGTTTGCTGCACAAATGCACTTATTATTGTGTTTACATAACACAACCTGAATTAGTTTCCATTTTATTATTGTTAATCATAGTAAATAAATCCTATATCAAAAAAAAAACAATTACTTTAACCGTTTGGCACCTTTGACACTCATTTTCAGTCCAGTCGTTGTACCTGATTGTTTTCAGTTGAACGATTGTTTTCGTTTTCTTTGTTAACCCACTCAGTGGCTGTCAAGAAGCCAGTATGAAAAATTACACAAGAACTGGACTGAAAATGAGTGATAACAGGTCTGCTGGAGATGTCAAGGAGTGGGGATCTTGTCAAAACTGATGGATTTTGATCCATGCTTCAATACCATCTGAAGTGAAGTATCTGATTGGCAGCGTGTTCATTTCTCAGCAAGACAAGGACCCCAAACACGCTGACAGTGCAAACAGCAGCAAGAGTTAGCCAGAAGGTTTAGCTGGTAAAGGACACTGTGCAGCACTGGGGTCTTCCTATAAGAGTCTGTAATCTCATCACAAAGTCAACATCTGAAGTCTGCAAAGCAGCATGTGGGTATGTCAAAGTGCTGGAAGCACTGTGGACAGATGAAATTAACAATGAGCTTTGCATACCTTTGCTGTGTGACACTGCATAAAGCAGGCAGAGAACAAACAGTGCGTGGTAGTCATCACTGGTGCAGTCGAGGGCACTGTACACCATGTCCAAGAACGGTCTGCAGGGAGCGAGAAAGAGAATACAGAATCAGTCCACAGACACTTCTATCTTCCCCTTTATTCATTCTTTCCACTTTTAGATCAGTTACACATTCCAGCGTGCTCATGTGTGAGTGTGTGTGCATGTACCTGCTCCTCTGTGTGTGTGTGCGAGTCGCTGCAGCTGTTTTCTCCTCATCGGTGATGTTCTGCTCGGTCAGCTCTGGCACCTTACACTTCTCCATCACCACCATCTCTATCTCTGCACAAATATGCACACGCATACCCACACACAGAGATACATGCTTACTTACATAAATCTCCATAAATGTGGACAAGCACTTCCCCTAAACAGACTACCACTCACATTCACAACACACCTTTAACACACTTACAGCTATGAAACAAACAAGCTCTAAAATGCATGCAAGTGTCCCTCATAGTATTAATTAGAAAAGTTACTAATTAAAAGTAAAACATCAAAAGGCAACGGAATATTTAAACCTAGAATTATTGTAGATAAACGCATCTATTTTAAAACTCATTCTTTAAAACGCGTGTAATTTTATCACTTCTCTTATCAGTTTGTTAAATATGGTAGGCGTCATTGTTCTAACCCAGACGGTACATCTCTCATTTTGAAACCATCTCAGCCCCTGCAGCCCATGACCCCATTTGCGTTAAAATCTACCCTGCTGGAAAAAACAAACAAACAAAAAAAAAAAAACAACAACTCTGTTTGAGCCCTCAGAGGCACTGAAGAGTCTCACTATAAGTCAAAGCATAAAGAAGGTATCACTTCAAATGATTTAATACAGACTAACACACACACACACACGCGCGCACACACAGAGCAGGAGTGAGAGACAGGTGGAGAGGTGAGGAGCACAGGATGGATGGTGTATGGATACTTGGCTGCCACGTGGATTGTATTCAACACAAGTGGTAACCATGATAATCGTGGGGAAAATATATGGTGCCAAACAGGGGATGCAGCAAAAAGAGGGAGGCCTCATCTTAAAACTAGCTGAAGAGGCATTTTTACTTTTCGATTTTGCAGGTTTTACTGTTTTTTTTTTCAGAAATCCTTTGTTTCCTAAACTGTCTTAAAACTGACAAAAGAGGCTATATGATACACATGTAAATATAGCTGAAAGAGCATGGAGACCATGTGTAAACATTTACTTGAACATCCAAATGAAAAGCAACAAAGCGAACCACATTTCCAGTTAAAAATGTTGATGCTTTTTCTTTAATGAGTTCTCTCTCTTTTCTCTTTGGAGGATAACCAGAGTGCATGGGAGACCACATCGGATTGATGGCAGTGAAGTAACACTCACAAACACAGTCCTGTACTGCTGTGTCCACAGAGACACACACTCACCTTCCGCCGTCTCCCCACTCGCTCTGCTTCCCTTAGAACTCCCACCTCCTCCTCCTATGCCCTCTATACCTTTTCCCTTTTCCCTCTCTCCTCCTCTGACACTGTCATCATCCCAGCCCTCCTCTAATCCTCCTCCTCCACTGCTGCTTCCTCCCCCAGCCCTTTCGTCGTCTTCCTCCTCGCCCAGGTTCTTGTAGTTTGGCCTTTTCTGCGTTCTTTTGCGGCCTCGATGGCGGGATAGCTCCAGGGAGCGCTCCAGAGACTCTGGGGGCTTAATGAAGCGACGCACACCTCCCGCAGTGGCCTGTTGGATAGAAGTAAAAGAAGACAGAGGCCAGGGTATGAATGTGCAGGAATGTGCCACGTGTGGAAGTGAGGATCACTGAGTAATTTTAATCAACATATTAAAATGAAACTGTTACAAACATAACACAAATGTATGAGCTGCAATCAAAAACTTTGGCAACTTTACCTGGAAATGCAAAAAGAATTACTGATTTACGTTCCTGATTTGCGGCCAATCTAATTTTTAAGGTTGTCTTGTTGTGCGTCTCTGGGTTGCTTTCCAGTGCAGGTGCTATTTTTAAAGCACTCCGTGGAAGTCCAGTTTTGACAAGTTCCACATGCGTGTCTGCAATGCAAGTCAAAACTCCTCCAGTCTGACAAAACAAAGAACCTCAGAGCTGAATTCAATTTTTGTTTTTTTGGAAAAGAAAAAATCCACTCAAATTCATATCAGGTGGCCACGGCTGGTGCTGAGAGAAGATTCTGTTCTGCTCAGAAATTGCTGTACTTCAGTGCAATGTGATCAAGCGGCCAATGGTTTGATGGCTTGTAACAAAGTTTGAGTCATTTCTCTCAGATGCTTCAGGATATTAGAGCAGTCGGTAGTTGTTACTCAGTGTTGGCAGTCTGAGTTGTTGAAAATGGTCCCAATCACACCCTTGACCTGGTTTACCTTCTTCAGTGAAAGGCAGCCTTGTGTGGGGATTGAAATCAGCAATGTACTTGTACCTAGATATCATGTATTTAAATGATTACTTTTTGGTTCAAATAAAGCAGTTTGATGGTCTTTGAACCATAAGGGGCAAATGTCTTTAAGTTAAGGCAGGTAGTGGTCCAAAAAAAAAAAAAAAAGAAAAAAAGAAAAAGGGAGGAGTGCACTCAGTCAGATAATAACAGGAAATGTACTCAGAGCCCAGATACTAGACCAGCTATACTGTTTCCAGAAAGCAATTTTTCTGAAAACCCTTATTTGCAGATGTGCATGCAAAAAAGTCACACATGAACACGAGAACAGCATTAACAGAAATATAGATATACTTCTATTTATTCTTACACTAACTGCAGATTAAAGCTTTACAGTAAATGTACTCTCGTGTTTACCAAAAAGCCTTCCTACTCCACATACTTTTGGACCAATCATAGACAATTCTCTCTCACACGCACACACACACACACACACACAGGCTTTGAGGCCACTTCTGTGTGGCCACACACGAACTTTGAGAAACCCACTTTCGACATACAGCCCCCCAAACTGCCACCAAAACGCACAAACTCGATCCCACAGGAAACAACTGGTAAATGATAAAAATGCTGAGCAGTGCTGTCAGCACCGTGACTTGCAGTAAGTATTACATTACATGAGTAATGTTCCTGTTGCAAATTTTAATCATAAACCCTTTTTCACTGCTGCAGAAATATAAAACTCTTTGCTTGCAGTCTGTGAAAGTGATCATAATTCAGTCATTTCAAAACTTGATGACTCTCCAATCAATTTTCCACAAATAGCACTTTTAGTCTTGTTGGACTGACGAATTACTTTGGGTAAAATCAGGGTCAATCAAACAGCTGTCCAAACAGCTAAGGGTGGAAAACAATATTGCATATTAATGTGGATGTAACTTTGACATGCACCACCTACGTCAATATTTTTGCAGACCAAGTCCTTAAAACACATCTGACTTACAAAGTTTAATAAACAGTTTTTGCCTCAACTTTTACTTGTACATGTGCCAGCTTTGCACTTGCAAACGAGCATCCACCACTTTAAAAATACATTGTAAAAACAGGAACTGTGGAAAAGCAAAAATGGTTTTCTTTGATTCATAATCTGATCTATTAAAGTAATTGGGAGATTATTAGCCAGTTACAATAATGTTGGTGGCAGCTCTAAAATGACAAAATAAATAGTGTAAAGGGTACAGTGATGATGCGAAACAGGCCTGAATTCCAAGATGATCCTTTCTCTGTGGTTTCGTTTCGTGAAAAGGTAACTGCTGCTACAAAAACACTACGAGGAAGAAAACTCGGTATCTCACACTGAAACTAGGTGGCCTGATTTCACTTAAGTTCTTGCGCTAACACAAACCACCAAACACACACACAAGCACATGACCACATTGGAACATACATGCAGATATATACACCAGGTGTGTGAAACCATACTCCCTATTCAAATGTGTGCCTAGGATAAACCCAGTATCAGTTTCTCTGCATCAACGTCTGGTGAAAGTACTGTACGCGAATCACGGTTAAATGTTGCAT
Organism: Cichlasoma orientale; assembly: GCA_034780415.1. Classification (NCBI taxonomy): domain Eukaryota; kingdom Metazoa; phylum Chordata; class Actinopteri; order Cichliformes; family Cichlidae; genus Cichlasoma; species Cichlasoma orientale. The sequence goes on along the minus strand of JAVDPK010017182.1, from coordinate 359 downwards.
CGTTTAAAAATCCCAGCCTTGGCCTTCCCTCCTCCATCTTTTCATTTTTTCTTCTAACAATTAACATCTTAAATAGGAAGCCAGTCATTTTTAGACATTTACACTTAAACACAAATTAAAAAAAAAAAAAACCTTAGGTCCTAGTACTCAGTTTTATTCCATGCTTTAAAAACACATCAGTGTTATCTCTCTGTATTTCTGGCAGGATAACATTGTAGCTGCTGCTAAAAACACAGTATGTATTTTATCAGAAACAAACCACAAACCAGTATCAGAGTGTGAGTGAGAGTGTGTGTGTGTGTGTGTGTGTGTGTGTGTGTGTGTGTGTGTGTGTGTGTGTGTGTGTGTGTGTGTGTGTG
>JAVDPK010017181.1:0-14060 GCA_034780415.1 Cichlasoma orientale | reverse complement strand
GCCGTTCCGGGGGCCCCCCCCCCCCCCCACTCCACCATCTTATCCAATTCACCACTAGGGGGTGATGCATTGGCAGCTCAGCTCCTCTGCACCTGAGGGTCCAGTACATACAGTCGCAGGTCTAATGATATGATTACAAAATCTATCACTGACCTATTTTTTTTAGATGGAGGAAGACTAAGGTTCGACTGTAAGACTTTTGGCATGAATGAAGGTTTATGCTGAGAGATTATTCTAACAGCCTAATTGAATATGTAGAAACTGTCTTAATTATCAGGGAGCTGGTGGCCTCCCTAACTACCTAAATCAGCATTTCACTTACTACCTTACTGACTGGCTGATGGGTTAATTTTACATGTGAATGGTTGTTTACTGTGTTTCTGTTTTCAGTGCATTCAAGGACATCCAGCTGATAGAAAACATTCCCCGTGCACCTAACCAACTTACAGACTCCCTGGCAAACTGAATGAATAACTACATTACTGACTGGCTGCATGACTGGTTAATTAACTTACTGTCTGTCTGTTTGTAGTGTACCCAAGGACATCCATCCAGCTTGTACACAAACTATTTCACTCACAGACATCTCTCCTCTCTGGAGTGACGGGAAGAATATTTCCCTGTTTACTCAAGTGCCACTTCATGATTAAAAACTAATCAGGCTTCAGCCAGACTGGGATCCCCCTACACACTGACGCAGAATGAACTGTAATTATCTTAACAGCGGAGTAAGAAGTGAGAGGCAGAGAGACATGCAGAGAGAGCGCGGTGATGAAAGGGAATAAAGAAGAGGATAAAAACACAATTGTGAGGAGAAGGTGAGTGGTCTGAGTGAAAGTAGTGAAAAAACAAAGCAAACTGAGATAAAGCAGGAGCTGTGACAGAAACCGAAAGTTCATAAAAACAAGATAAAGGGAGGTAAACAGAGGGGCAGAAGGGTAAATGTATGCAGCTCCTAAAATTAAAAGCTGTTAATTATACTGATAACACATATCTTCTCACCTTCTCTGCAGCATTTAGACTCTGTGTTCATTTTGTCTGAGATGACAACTTTATGTTTGGTTAAGCTACAGATTGCAACTCGGTTCAAACACGTTTCCATCAGATATTTTTAAATCTACACATGCAGGCCAAAAGCTCAACTAAAAAAGTTTAACAGTTTAACAGTAGATGGGATGAAAGAGAAAACAAGCCTGTGAACTAGGACTACCACATCCAATGATTTGTAGTTATTTTTCCACTCTGCCCTCACCGAAGCTGCTGAATCATGCTTTTTGTTCTTTCTTCCCACAGTGTTCAAATGACCAGGGTATTACAGCACAAGGCCTGCTGTGAGGAGACGAACTAAGCAACATGGACAACCGCTTCAACTCAAAATTGCAAATATTATTTACACAGGAAGTTATTCATCCCTTAGGGGTGTCACAATAACTGTGCATGTACCATAACTGTATTATTTAAAAGTGAAATATGGCAATCGAGTCAATAATGCACACAATATGAAATTGTAAATAACTCTAAGCTTATCTAGGCAAGGGAGCGATGAGCTAATGCCAGGGTGAGGCAGCTGTTGCTCACAATTCAAAGGAATTGCTGCTCCTCCTACAGTATTGATCAGAATTTAACTTGCACACAATAATTAGCTAATAGGTCTTCACCCGAATCCTGCTCAAGGTCACATTTGTGATTCTCAGCGATTTTAATAATCATTAGTTTGTGCAATACAGCTGAGCCATGACAACAAAACATCACTCATTATGTTAACCTGTGAACTGTGATAGATTGTGAAATCAGTGACATTCTGGCTGTATACAACACCACTATGCACTTTATGCATATGCACTTTGAGTTGAATGAATATGCCTGTTTTTCTTTCTTTTAATACAGTTATTATGACATCCTTAGCGTGATTTTTTTTCCCCCCCCTTTGATAATCATAATGTAGAAATTTGATACATGGCACATTTACACATGAGTAGATGGCTCTGGAGTACGAGCATCTGAGAACAAAATAAATGCCTGCGTTGGCCACACCCCCTCCCATCTTTTAAGTTTAATTTACAGCAAAGCAGGTCACACTTACGATTGCCAATAAATTAATATATAAATAAATAAAAGGTGCTAGGGGAGTCTACAAAAACACAGGGAAGAGCTTTACGGGATATCATAGTGCTACCTTCATATTATAAAGATTAAAAAAAATAATAATAACTGCAATCTCTTACTCTGCTTTGACTGCTGCTTCTGTTTTAGTGTGGTTATCCTTAGTACATCAGCTTAGTGAAGAGAAGGGTTACAGGCTAATGTTAGCATGTTAAATTTTCACACTATAGGACTTCACGAAGAAAAGCCCATGTCTGTCTGCTGTGCTTGTTGTGGTTCTTTCCCTCTATGATTAAGAAAATAATAGTGGTTATGATATAGTAGTTCACCCATGTGACAGTGTCAAAAAACTGCATGTCAGTGTTCTAGTGTTAATTGCAATTTACAGCACAGTCATAATGGTCAATTTTACAAATTTTAATTGGGGAAACGTTTTTGCATTCATTACATTAATGCATTACATCTTTTTGTGTACCTGTGGATGTGCATGTCATGTTACTGAATTAGTTGTACAAGCCTTATGTTTCAGCAAAAACAATGCAGAGTATTATTACTGTCACACTGTTTTGCTGCAGCTTTTTATACTGGCTAAACTTTGGGTTTGGTCATAACCATTGAAGTCAGATATGCTGCAGTTTGAACGTCCACTCCAGGCACATTTTAAGAAGTAATGTTTGAACAGTTACATTTGATAAAAAAATCAGCACCATGTAAATGTCCAAGTAATTTTAATTCCACAAAAGGAGTGCGTACTGGTGCACCTAAACGAACTGACAGAAAAGTTATTAGTTTTTAGTTTTGTTCTTTTTTTTCTCCTTTTTTAGCCTCACATAAACTACTGCATTTCCATATGGTCCAGTGGTTATTGAATCTTGGTTATATTATGGATATGGGCTCAACAATAGACTTTGCAACCTCATTTTAGTTTACTTGCGCGACTAGGAAAAACTAAAATTTCCCTTTAAGTGTTAAAAGAAAGAGTTGAGGGCTACAGTTATTAACTCATCCTGATGGGTGGAGGGGTCAGGTTTTCAGTCGTGTTTGTCTGTCTGTTAGCGGGATAACTCGGAAAAGTATGAATGCATTTTGATGAACATTTCCAGAGTTGTTGAGGGTCTTACACGGAACAATTGATTACATTTTGGTGCTGATCCAGCAATTTTTAAAAGGATTTTTTTTTATCAGTGTAAGATAGCAACAATATTCACATATTTGCACTACCTCGAAAAGTTTTGAACCAAAATTACTGAACCTTTGTGATGTTCCTTAGGGGCCCAAGAAGGAATTTTCAAGGTCAAGGTCATCAAATTTTTTTACAAAATTGAAAGAAAACAAAATAAAACGTATCATCACTGACGAAGTTTTAAAATTCAATTTCACTGAATTTTTCATCTATCGTGATTCATTTGGTACTCAAGTATAAACAATTACTATTGAATTTTCATTGACCTTTTCTATTTTAAATTTAAAAAATACTCACAATAATGCAATGTGAACTACAAACTCTACAAAAAAAAAATCACACACACACATACATATCATGTCTTAGCAAATGTTTTTTCTTTTTTTTCATTTTTTTTTTTTAGTGGATGCTATTAGGGTACATAAACAAATATATCAAAACTACAGTATAAACGCCGCTATCTGTTCATAAAAATATAAAATCCTATTTTACAGTTTTTAATGATGGAGAGTGGAAACGTTGGGTGGCATCTATTCTGAGATCCAGCGTAGTATCGGCACATGGAAAATTTGGGGTGGGCGAGGTATGCGCTCTACTCAGTGCCCTTCTAGTTACAATATAAAGACATCAACCTTAACGTCTGTATTTACATACTGCACACATACTACGCATATAAATATGGGTATAACTCATAAATGAAAACAAAAAGCAATTCAACAGAAATGTATTTGCACCTGAAGCTACACAGAGGAACGACCTGCTCTTCTTATGGCTGTTTAAAGTTCTGAAGTATCTGCTTACATGTTCTAAACATGTCACATTTGGCTCATTAGCTATTTTTATGTGTGTTTGTCTCTGTTTCAGGAAAATGGTGCAAGCAGGTGCCTTTATACATTCTCCTTGTGCCTTGTCAGCGCATCAATTTTAATAAATGAAAACTTTTGGTATTTTAAGCAAAATATGAGTTTTCTAAATGTAAATTCTTTCTCTTCTTCTAGGCTTCTAAAACAGCTATCGATAAGAAAACTGCAACAACTAAGGTATAAAATTTCTGTAGCAGACCTTTCGGCCCCGTGTGCCCCTCTCGTTCCCTGATCTATTTCCCTGCTTTTAATTCTCATCCTCCTTTGTGTCCTCTCACTGCCTCTCTCTGTTTTCACAGTGTGCCACCTCAATTGGTGCTCATCCAAAGTGCCGCCTGACCTTTCCCACTGGTGCTCCCTTTGGAGCTGCTGAATGAAATCTCTCTGTGTGTTTCTCTGTATGTTTTGTGTTTATGCGCTTGTATATGTGCTTGCCATTTATTTTTGATTGTGAATGAATGCTGTAGTCTTTCCAAAGGTTGTGTTTGCTTGAAAATTAGGTTCGTTTTGTTATATATGTTCCCCGTTAGAGTCAAAAAGGAAGCTAAAGCAGGTTTATATGTGAGGGCAGTACTGCATGAGCTCTGTTCCACACTCAGATCTGTCCTGCACACATTACATGTGGTTTTAAAAGATCAGGGCCAGATTAACTGTCTGTGTGCGCACAAAACTTGAACCGAAAGGTGTGGTCACAGTCGTCTGATGGTGTGATTGGATATGTATTTATAGGAGTGCAACATTTGTGAAGGCGAGTATTCAAATTAATCATACAAATGTGGTTTTCTGAGATCAGTGGTAGAAACTTTATTGCACACTGTGGCATTATTTTGTGTTAAAACGTGTTATTTTGTGGCTGATGTAGCTGTGATAATTCCCGGAGCAAGAAGTGATCAGAACGAGGACGTAATTGCTGCGGATGGATGGCTCAAAGCTCTGAGTGTGGTGCCATAACTTTGCCTTTGTCCTGTAGCTCTTCACTGAGTCCTCAGCCTAAATGATTATAGCTGAGCCCTGCATATTTCTGGCCCTCAGTGTCAGAGGTTTATGTGGAGTGTTGCTGGGAGAGGCAGAATAGTTACCCTTTACTATGGCTGTGAGTCAAATTCTTCTTTTTTACTTTAATGAATATCTGTGCCCTCAAATAGCATGTAGGACAAAAAAACAAAACAACATAACAAATGAGCGATGTGCGCAGTATGCATGTGGAACAGTAATGGTAAATTCCATCTGAGCTGTCATATCTAGCCCAAGAATGCGTGCCCCAGGCTCCAAGGCTGCACACAGTATACATCAATGTGAAAGTGAAGACTTTGCCTTTTATCAGAACATCAGTTCCCTTCAGTGTCTTCACATTGATCTCAACTGCCACGCATATACAGTCTATGCATGCACTTTATTTTTATTATCAGATTACTCGCTTCTTCATCAGGTCTGCTTGTTTTTGACCCGCTAATCTTTGCTGCTCTTGGTAGATTGCGTTGGTCATTTCTGAAATGAGGTGGCTGTGTCTGTGTTTATAAATAAGTGTATTGTTAGTGGGGCCCCTCCACAGAACTCTACTCTCCCATCGGTGCGTTTCTGCGTTTGGGACGTCATGCTAATTTGGCCTGCTCAGTAAATCTGGCCCTAAGCTGGCAAAGGCCAGAGTGGTCTTTGAGGCTTCAGGATGGGAGCTCACTAACCAAATCCTGAGAATGATAAACGTGATCTGTGTGTTGAGCCCAAAGCACCGCTGCAGCAATGTGTGTTCTTACAGAGTTCCTACCATGGTATTACACTTGAGTCCTTAAGTTAAAACAATACAGGATGTGGTGTTTGTGGCAGTGTGTTTATCAGGCCAATTATGTAACTGCATATATTTGTTGGTCAGTAGTTGAGCCAGCTTCAGGTGTGTCACTAAAATGGTTTCATTAATATTTTATTGAAACAGGGCTTCAGTTAATCTGAACATCTTTTTTTTTTTTTTGGATAATATCCTTTTAATTATCTTAAACAGTTTGAGTAGTAAACAATTATTACTTCATGAAAAGAACCCCCCCCCCCCTTTTTTTATAGCAAAAAAACCCCTGAATATTATGTATTGATTTAAACACATGGAATGTGATTTTCCTATTTACATTTTGTGTTTCTTCTTAGATCCAGAGATCCACTTTTCTTCCACCCTGGATAACACATGTCCTTAATGTTAAAATAGAAAGCACTGCAGTCCTGGATTTATACATTTTGCAGGTGTGTGAAAATCCACGCTGCTCAGCTTTAGGTGAGGAGAGTGAATTTTTGCTATAGCCTAGCATGAGGCGAAAGGGTCCGGGGGCCTAGGCTGAGGTTGACTACTCACCTCAGTAACAAGCTCCGCCTCTTTTACGCTTCGATATCTGATTGTGTTGTCCACCTTCCAGGTCAAAACATGTTGAGCCTAACTGTATTCTATTTCACACGCTTATCCATTTTAAATTGTCATTTAAATTGAGCTATTATTGCGATCGCCCATGTGGGATTGTCCGGTGATAGGCCGCCGCTGATTGGTTCAAGCAGAAAATCATGTCGCAGAACGGCCAATGGTGCATCACCTTACAAAGCGTGCTACTACACCGGAGCATGTTTGTGTGCTCGCTCAGCGCGATTGGCTGATTGCTGGTGGGGATTGCCCAATCATAAAGGTTGCTGCGAGGTGCGCCGTACACAGTGATGTGTGAGCGCAATTTTTAACTCGTGTCAACAAATCTTTAGGTGCGCGAGGCTCAAACATCCAGGACTGCACTGCGGAGCCCAAAGCAAACACAAAGTTGACTCCCGCACACAATCCAGTATCATTTTATAAAAAGAGCATTTATTTCAAAGTTTTTTTTCTTTTTTTTGCTTCGGAGATTGAAGCACATAGTAAAGCAACAGTACAATGTTCAGAAAATATAAGTGTGATGCTGTAACATTTTTTTTTAATCTTCTTAACACGTTTTTGTTGTAATACTGGAATATTCTGCATGTATACTAAAATAAGAACTTTTAAAATTGTACAAATTGGTACCATAAAACTTGACAGAGAATAAAAACGAGGCGTTCTCTCACTGCAACAAACACAGATTGCTAGTTTTCCTCTTGAACAGGGAGAAAGAACAAAGAAATGGCAAACAATGAAAAGAGAAACAAAAACAAAAGAAATGAGAGGTTGTATTAACACAGGCATAAATCGTGTTTAACTTTAAGCAGTAAATTTCTTACAGCTGCCCAAAAATGTAACTAGGATACCGCGTAGTCTCGCCACGTTTGGGCAACTGTAAGGACTTCAAATCTGAGCTGCAGAGAGTTAAACACTCATTTGTTCCCGTGCAGCTGCAGCCAATGAAAGAACAGTTATAATAATGATAACAATAATAATAGAAAACAACAATAATAATCATAATAATATAATAACATTAAAAAAAGAGATTGAACAAGAACCTACACATTTAAAAAGGATGTGCTGGTTTCAGCCTCAGCATATGCGGCTCGGAAAACACACTTGTGTTCTTTTCCAGTGCTGTTATCTCTAAATAGCAACACATGTTGATACAACAGATGTTGCTGCCAACATGCCGCACACGGCACTGGAAAAAAGACACGACGCGCGTTTTACCAGTCTACATTTACTGCGCTGGCAGGCGCAGTACATCCCATCTAAAGAGTGTGCGGGGCGCAGGTTGGATCCTCGAAGTGATATATCACGTCAGCACATTGCTCTGTACACACCTAACATGGAGAATAGTTTGCTTTCTGAATATACGTCTCAAGTTACAAAAAGAAACAAAAGGAGGAAAAAAAAAAAAAAAAAGAGAATGCACTGCGTTGCAAGAGTGTCCGTTAAGTTTAAGGCGATTTTTAGAGCTCACAGGTTTGTACTCATTGTGACTGATGATCATCAATGGAGTCCAAATGAGGAAGTGATCATTCATCGGTGGACTCGGTACGAAAAGTGATTGTTGATGTGAGGAGTGGGGGGGGGGGGGGGCACACAGGGAGTGGGCTTAAACAAGGGCAGCTTTTGTTTTCAGGTCTTCTCAGCAGTGAAGAATGAAAACAAAGAATCATCCACAGTTTGAAAATTGAATCCTTGTTGAGTCCGTCTCTTTTCGAGATTAGAAAAATCGTATCTGTGTAGCGTTTTCACAGAGTCCGCGCGTCTTCCTTTGTCTGCTGAAGATAGCGTTCTCTATCCTTAACTCTTGTTGTGTTTTTACCCCTGGAGTTGTTGTTTATTTATTATAAGGCCACCATACTGTGAAGATGCTGTGAGCATCTTCAAAGTATCAACAACCCAGAGTCGGTCATGCCATCAAAACGACAGTACCTGCTGAATTCGGCACACACAACACATCTGAAAAATCACTTCATTTGATTTTTGACCCTACTAACAGATCTGTACATTTCATCTCTATTTAATAACATCAGGCAGTTGCTGCAAATCCAAACAAACTCGTTCTTTAATTTATTAGTATCTCTCTCTTCCTCTTTGTCTTTGAGAGACCAACAAAGGGAATATACTCCACTCAGGAACCTTTTAAGGGAATAAAATTTCCCTCAATAACCATAAAAGATGTGAATCCAGTCCACAAAAGTATATAGAACCTCTAATAAACTAAACATTTTGCTAAAAGCAAGTCATTTTGATCATACAGCAACAACTTTTCCATCAAATTACTCCCAAACAGACAATTTGCTGACATAACAAATCTGCCAGCCCTGCAATGTTCAAGTTTGTAGAAATAGAAGGAGAGAAAGAGACACAGGAAGGAAGATTTGGGAAAGCTGGGAGTGTTTCATGTCCAGGCGTTCATTATGTGTCCATTAACAAATCATCTTGGAGGACTGGAGAGTTGCCATGGAAGGGAGGGATTGTTAACATTTGTCGACTAATTGGCGTGAACTAATCAGTTGGTAGTTGGTAACAATTGGAAACTGGGGAGCGTTAACCCTCAGCTAACAAATCCTCGTGGAATCAAGAAATCAGAAATCGGGGAGGCGTCCACTCAGTGAGACCACTGTTAAGAGTCTTCACCATCATCAGCATCATTAATGGAGCAGTCTTTGGTCCCGTACAAATCTGCCAGCTTCTTAAACCTCGGCCCCCAACTCTGCAGATAGTCATAATCCAAGTCAGACTCTGTTGTGACAGACTCGAGGGAACTCAGTGACCCAGCCAATGATCCTCTGCCTTCGTAGCCGTAGATCTGAATGGAGTCGTAAGGCGGTGCAGTTGGGTCGCTGTCAGCTTCTGCAATGCGAGTCTTGATGAAGTCATCCACATCGACACTGTTGGCTGCGGGACGGCCACTGCCGGGCCTGATGGGATACTGAAGTTCTGGTTTGATGTCCTTTCTTGGCAGGAAGCCGTTTGCACCATCTGGGTTCTGAAAAGTTGGAGAAAGAGAGAAAGGACAGTTCAGTCGATTGACAACGTGAAGATGCATGAAGTTGCAGAGAATAAAAACAGCTGAGGACTTGTATTTATTTGCTTGTGGATACGTTGAAACATTAACAAAATTTAAGTACTTTCAGGTTTTTAGTGAGATGTTTATATGCATAAGCAGAAACTGACAGTTACAAATTGCTTCTGACCTGCCTGGGGCTGAAGCAGCGGCCCCCCAATTTCCTCTTATCCCCATATCCTTTCATCTTTAATACCAAGATGGTTATTGCCACTCGTCCTCTCACCCTTACCTGCAGCGTGGCGATGTCGAAAGCCTCGGTGTCCTCCTCGCCGCCTCCCTCATCGTCATAAGTGATAATATTCTCCCGGATGTCTTCTTCCTCAAAAACTATCAACGGCTCCTTCTTCTGACGCCTCAGTGCAACAAACAACACCACTATTGCTGCCAAATACAAACAAAAATGCACGATTTGAAAGGGGTTTTGCATTTGATAAATGCATACAAAAACCTTCATGATCTCTGCGAGTGAGTAGAAAAGCAAATACTGGATAATTAGCATGCACTGTGGAAGGTTACATCTTGGACATTTCAATTTATATAACGTATTATGTTATACACACAAGTTATCAACATGTCAGACCTGGCAAAGGTTTTCAGATTGATCGTACTACACGTAAAATGCAGTGAAAACTAAGGCTGGAGAATCGACTAATGGCTTGTGAAACATTTTCGGTTTTGAAAGCATTTTCAGGGCCGGCTATGAGGCTAAAAATAGATGCACGTATACGTGTGTGTGTGTGTGTGTGTGTGCGTGTGTGTGTTTTTTTTGTTTTTTTTTTATCCCCCCTGCCCAACATAAAGGATAACAACACAACAGTAACTATCACTGCTCTCTTACGATTGAGCTGCAGCTTCGCTGTCTGACACACACAGTAGGCAGCAAAGAGGCGCCAAAGGAGACCAATTGAAGTGAAAGATACTTTTTTTTTTTTTTTTTGAGTTGACAGCTACACTTGTTACTTGTAAGCACAATCAAAACCTTAGCAGGTAAAGAGCCTTTAGCTAACTACCTTTTCAGCAAGCTTAAACACAACAAACAAAGGTGGTATTTTCAAGCTCTCCCGCCTATCTGATAGGGACACCCGAGAAAACACCCAAGTTCTTCACAAACCCGTGAAAAACACTAAAAATTTGCTAAAGGTGTTCATAAGGTTCATATTGTGTGTGTTGTTTAATTTCTAGTTGAATAAAATACATACAGTTTGAATCATAAAAAGTTAAAACAATTCAAATAAATTAAATAATTTGGTTGTAAATGATTCGTGTTACTTTAATGAACCGTTTGATACATTTTTATTTTTTATTACACCATTGAGTTCCTTCATGTGCTGCCAAATTTTTTCAACTGGGAGCACCTGTGGTCCTCGGGGATGAAAGTAAATGTCAAGCCCCGGTACTGCAACATTTCCAAGTACAATATGTGAACCCGCACTAAGTGATTATGCATGGATGGGGTATGAGAGTGATTCTGTAAGTGCTTATACATAAGTAATTCCTTGACCTCTACTCTTAAGAAGATCAAACGATGCGGTGCAATTCGAATGGAGAGTCAAAAATAGGAGGCAGCCTGACTCAGTTCCTGATGTTTCACCTCAGTATAAAGTAAATATGAAGCATGTTTGCTATTACTTGGTCTATAAACTCACCCTGTAAATTTTAGGGCAGCCTCCTTAAAATTTGATCCAGCAATCAATAATCATGTTAATCAGTAATCCTTTATTTCTGATCCTTACCGAGCAGAATGACAATACAAGCCAGGATAGCTATCAGCGCCCCGGTGCTAAGACCGGCGGGCAGGACGTAGGGCTCCACGTTACAAGACAGGATGGTGTCTTTGCTGTCACAGGAGCAGACCCTGATGGTCAGGGTGTTGGTGCTGCTCATAGAGGGAATTCCGTTGTCGTTTATCTCGATGGGAAGGAAGTAAACATCCTGGGTTAGACGACTGAATCCTTTACGGAGCACATAAATGCTGGCCGTGCTGTCTGTGGATAGAGAGAGAAATACGATGGTGAATCTGATGCAATGATGGAAAGCTGTTCAACTTCCAGTGGACTGAGTATAAAAAAAACAGTTAAGTACATACTGCTCATTGTTTTGGCTTTTATGTGCAGAAACTCACATAATCCACCTTTATGCACATTTTTCTTCTTTAACATTGCGCACACACACACACACACACACACACACACACAGTCATCCGCCCAAACACAGCAGCCAATGAGGCGTGACTCTGACAATATTAGATTTCTGTTTAATAGTGGGTCCATTCATCAGTTCAAAAGTAATCAAAGACCACGATTATTGCCGTTACAACACAAACTAGCTAGCTCCGCCTTTCTGTGTGCCTTTTTTTTTCTATCCCTCCCATACCGTTTTTTTCTCAAGTTTTATACCAAGGATTTTGGTATACGAGACATATCAGAGGCTTTATTGCTGAGGAAACAGTGTGTTATAATAAACATTAAAAATAGAAAACAATATGAAAAAAAGAAGCACAGAACATGTCACTCCCACCAGTAAATTAATGCACTTTTACCCAAAGGCAATGAAGGTAACCCCAAACTCCGCCCCCTTTCAGAACCATCATTTTCTATTGCTGTTGTTACTATCATCTGTCGCCTCCTGACAACACAGCTATTCTCTGAAAGCTGTGTGTGAGGCTGTGCGTGTGTGTGTGTGTGTGTGTGGATCTGAGAGGCTCTGGGCTCTCCTCTATCTGTTATCTTGTCTGCGTGTCTGTTACTTTTTTGGGTACATTTTCAACAGTCCTGTTCTGAAAGTCACCCCTTTGCAGTGTTTTTCAATGATAGTAATCATACACATTTCAAGCTTATCATTTTAAAAACCCCGCTGATAATATAAAGCGCAGTTCAACACATTTAAATACATTTCCACTGGTTATTGCTTTGTGCTTCAGTGTTTTACAGCGTCTTCTATAAATAATAGGGCTTCTCAATATGTAATTCCAGCAATGAAATGAAGGAAAAAAATAAAATGCATGTTGCAGCGCCTCAGTTTCCATTACCGATCAACAAGCTCTACAAGCTAAGTATATCTGATGTAACACAAGTTTAATTTAAGGGTTCTCATATGTAGAAAGTTTATCTTTGAAACTTTATTTGCAAAATTTCATTTTCTAGTGAGTAACATGCAGGCATCGTCTGCGCCGGGCAAAATGAGCGATGAACAGGAGCAAATCACAGAAAAGGGAAATTTAGCTGTAAAGGAAATGTAACAGGCCCGTGAGGTGAGTCTGGATTGGACCCGATTATTTTCCTCCAGGGTTTGGGTTTCATTTAGGTTGAGACGGGGGGGAAAATGCAGGGGTTGCCGCTCTCACTTGTGCTGGTGTCCTTGAAGCCCTTCCTTCCACTTCCCTTGCGGAGAGGGACGGGCAGATGGGCCCATCCTCTCTCTTCCCCACTCTCCCTGCTCTCCCACTGCCATCCAGAGTGGGTCTGTCTCTGCAGCCCTCCTCTGCTCTATTTAGAGAGGCAGCTGATGAAGGGCTACACATTACAGGTCTGCGGTGAGCCTCCACCTTTCAGTGGCATTCTGTGCACTGCTAACGCCACACAAAGCGGTACTGGAGGAGGAAATGGCCCCACTGCTGAAGAAGTGAGACTACCGCAACTGTGGAAACAGTCTGCCTTCAGTTTTTGTGATAACAGTTGTTTTGCAATTAAATAAAGGGCTTAAGAGTGAAAACTAAGTATTTTTGTTTTCTATGCACATGCTCTCCCCTACAAAATCTCTTCAATTATTTTAGAGTGATTTATTTGTACAAAAAGTACTGAAGTCATCTGCTTAAAATTTAGTGCAGTGTATCGAAACAAATCCTCACAATGTCTATTTTTTTTCTTTTCATATCATCCAGCTCAGATCTATAGAAGTGCTCTCTGGTTTATCTCGTTCTCACTTCCTTTTTCCCGTCTCTCTCTCAGTACTAACAGAACTTAATTCAATCAGCTGGCCCCCGAAGATGTATGTACAGACGGACAGAGACCCCACTGCAATTAATACAGCCCGCAGGACGTGTGCATTTGTGTGCGTGCGAAATTCAGAGCACCTGCTGATTTCTACAAGGTACTGTAAGCCTCCATCTGGTTATGCTTTGATCTAATCTGAGTGAAAGGAGGAGAGAGAGAAGGAGACAGCAGACGAAGAATGAGGCTGGCTGGAGAAAAAGGTGGAAACAGAAAGTGGAGAAGTGGAAGGGGTGAAGACAATATTTCAAAGGTCGTCTACCTCTGTTGTCTTTGAGGGAGAAGTTGTGGTTGTGAGCAACTTCTGGAGCAAGGTTGAATGTGAAGTGCTGCCTGTGAGCCATCTCGTCTTTGTCCACTGCGCTCACTGTTTCAATAACCTAAACCACACACACACACACACACACACACACACACACACACACACACACACACACACACACACACACACACACAC
>JAVDPK010017180.1:0-14061 GCA_034780415.1 Cichlasoma orientale | reverse complement strand
GTCTGCATGCCTAGGTGCTCTGTTTATACACCTGTGGCCATGGAAGTGATTGGAACACCTGAATTCAATGATTTGGATAGGCGAGTGAATACTTACGGAAATATAGTGTAGTTCAGTCATGCGATTCGAGAAGCACTGTCATTCACATGCCTCACTCTCCTCACATCATACACTAAATGCACTCATCCAATTTGGAGGTGCATTTAAGCTGCAAAATCTACCTTTGCTGCTCTGCATGCTGGTGCTTTAACCATCCTGGCACCCACCTGTAGCTCCTGAGTGATATTTACTCATCACTTCCCAATTTCTGTCTGTATCACATTTGCAGGGAGCGATAAACCCAGACATCAAACTCAAATCCTATTGCACAGCTGTAATAAATTAGTCATTCCAAATGTGACTTGTCTGACTTATATTCCCATAAAAATGGCCATGCAAGACAAATGTGCAATGAATAGGATGATGTGGACACACTGAGCAGGTAATCTGTTCAACACTGGAGCTAGAATTGCCTGCCAAGTGCTGAATGGCAAAGGTTCTGTTTCAGCATATGTCCTGCTGCCTGAAAGAATTTGGACTAAAAGCCCGATCTGCAGTGATCAAGCCTCACAGCAAAAAGCATCAAAAGACACACTCATGGAAGTGTGGACTAAAAACAACTGGGCCAAAGTTCCTTTAAGTGACGACAGCAAGTTTAATTTAGTCGAGTCAGAGGGAATCGTGATTTTCGTAGTCAAACTGGGGAAAGAGCCGCCCAAAGAGTGAAAGTTTGTTTGGAGGAAGAAGCTATCTTTCCTCCTGCAAACTAACTCCCGGGTCTCTTGATTATAGTTTTGTCATAATTGAGCTTCCCAACGAGGGACATTTATTAGAACTTCCTTCAGCAACAAACTGTTCTTACCCTAATATCAGCTTCCAATCAGCCAGTATTATTTAGACAGATCGCATCTCATTGATGAAACACTGTCTTGAAGCTGGTAACATTGAAATGGCTTATCTAGAGTCCTGATCTGAACCCAATCCAGAATCTCTGGGAAATCACCAAGGACAGAGTTATCCCTAAGAAACCCACTATAGTGGGTTATTGATCAAACCAGAGTGGTTCTGAGAAATTGGTAGCATCATGTGGGTGCAGATACGCTGAAGTCATTCAAAACAAGAACCTCTACAAGTCCTCCTAACTTTTGAAAGCTATAACAATCAAAGATGTCATTTTCTAAGCTGTTTTCCTGCTACGGTGACTCCCGTTCTCATTGTGATCAATGCATTTTCCACAGAAAGTTTTATCTGAATGACCTCAGGTGGCCCTACATCCACACCTAATATCTTTCAAATTTTGACTAATGTAGGTCAACTATGAGAAAAAAAATAATCAAGTATTTATAAATCTTTCTCTACTGTACAGAACGGGAGGGTCCTGAAAGAAGTAGACGTGCCTGTCTGTGAAGGGATTCAAACAGTGAACAGTTTGTGTCAACATTCTCATTTATTGCGGAGCATTTTGTAAAGCAACGAGTGATTTGGAACATTATTAAGCATGGCAGAAACACATGTTCAACCAGAACTTCAAATAACAATTATTAAAGCTGCACTGCACTTTAAGACAGCCCAAAATAACAAATTAGCTCTGCGTGCACAATGTGCTAGTGTGCCACCACAACACAGTCTGCACATTTACCTTATTTGCTCCAATTATTTTCTGGGATTCACAGGATCACTGGCAGGAAATCTCTGCTCGCAGTAAGCAATAAATTCTAATTTGGTTCATTTGGATCAACTCATTTGGATCAACTCTTAATTTAAAATTTTCTGATAAATTAGTTACATGAAGTGCTCACTTGGCCTGACCCAGCTGAGCCTGTCAGTTACGGACATTTTTCTCTGTTATTACAGGAGTGCAGATAACAGTGTTCAACATTAGACACAAATGGCCCAGATTTCATAGGACTAAAGATATTATATTTTAACACAAATGAGTAGCTGCATTGCACCAGGCAGATTGGTAGTGACTGATTTGGAACATTGTGCACAGATTTAAATCAGACACAAAATTAAAAACCAGTACACAGGGTCTAACACAAAACATACTAGCAAAGTTTTCCTGGAAAGAAAAGAAACACTAAACTACATGTGAACAAAACTACTTCTGGCATGCACATCAGAGTCCAGTGGCCAAATGGCAAGGAGCACCTGGTGCTGGAGCTGCTCTACTAATGAGGGAAATATTGTTGAGCTGTGACAGGCCTGGAGCACAGAGAGAGAGAGAGAGAGAGAGAGAGAGAGAGAGAGAGAGAGAGAGAGGGAGGGAGCGATATCCTGATGTCAGACAGATCAACCCTAGTCAATCCTGTGTCCAATGGATCAGAGCCAAGGGGCAACCTCCAAGAGCAGAAAAATGAGGCCAACATGGAAATGGGAAAAACTGCAGTTCCTCTAGGTGCCACTTGTGGCTGCTTCCAGAAGGGAGTCAATCCCCATAGACTCCCATGTTAAAATGTCCAACTTTCTAGCATTAAAAGGCATATTTACAGTCTCTATGCATACAGTCTCTATGCGTGCTGTCGGTGCCTCTTGGAGCATTATGAATGGATTATCTGACTGGCAGAATTTATGAATGCAGCTGCTAACCAAACTAGCTAATGTTAGCGGATACATTTGCACGCCACCCTTTCAGCCATATAATGTAGCTTCTTCCTTAAAAAAAAAAAAAAAATCGCTAGCAGCCAAAAAACTAACTTTACAGCTTCAAATTGTGGAACCCAAAACCAATGGGTGATGTCGCAGTGGCTACATTCATCTCTTACAGTGTCTATGATCCTAGCTGATTTTGTGGTGAGAGAGGAACGTACTCAATATGCGTACGATGTGTGTAACACCAGATACATTAAACAAAAATCTGAGACAATAAAAGTGTTCATACTGCTTTTCTTCATTTTATTTTCCTTCATAATACAGTTCAGTCACTTAGAAATGTCAGTTTCGAGCTTCAGTGTTCAACGTCACACAGCTGCCCACCAGTTAACAGCTGGTGTGCAACGCTGTGTTGTATCTCAATCCTCATTTACCCTAATATGATTTAATGCAAGCTCTCAAACACCTGCAAATAAATGCAGTCTATCCAAAGCGTGTTTTTACTAATTTGATTAATTACTTACTGTCAACACCCACACACACATCCTCAACAAGCAACACTTGATACTGGTCTGACAGGAGAAATAATAAACCAGTCAGAGCTGAACAAACCTGCTTGACACCAGCTTTTTAATTTCAGTAATTAGAGGAAATTAATAAGACTTCCATCTGCATTTAAAAATGATCTTGCTGAAAACAAATGATTTAAAGTTATTCAAGTCTCTGTACACATAATGATATAAACTAATGAAATGGTTCTAGGAAAGTTAATATACACAGTAATGGATTCAAATTGTTGATTGACAAAATGATGTGCAGCCACACTCTGCTCTCATCCTTCGATGTGTGTTTCAGTCCATGTTGGATCTGTTCCAGCTGTTTTGAAAAGCATGGGAAACAAAGCAAGGCATTCTCAACGTTTGACCTTTTACATGCTGGTTTCACATTAACATGCTTAATGGATTTTTTTAGGAGATATTTTAGGGCAAAATTCAGATAGCATCTTCATTCAGCAACTGGCTATAGTGACTAGCTGATGTTTTTGACACCCCCAGAAAAGCTGTTTATAGGCAAGGGCCTAAAAAAAGTAGCGCCCAATCTAGGGGCAGGGTAATTAATGAAATTATATAATTTTGGTTACGATTTAAGCTTCTGATCATTACAAAATTGAGACATTCGGGATAACATGATTGCTATTTTGCAGTTGTTTCACTACCAAGTTTTCATTTCTTGGCTTAGAAATCAAGCAGACGTATTTCCTTTACAGCAGTATGTTTTTTCAACACCCCCTCAAAGCTATATAGCCCACTCTGAGTTTATGCTGCAATCCTTTTACCTCTGAGGTTGGATGTCAGAGTTGACATGTTCCTAACAAGGTAGAGACATTTACCCATCGCTAGCAACACCCTGAATATAACACATTACCTCCACCCTTTTCAAGCAGGCAATTTAAGTTTCAAGGAAAATGTCTCAAAGTTGTTTTTTTATGTTGTATGTTCTTAACTTAATGAGTAATCATGTTAAGTAACTGACATGTCAATTATTTACCAAAAGAAAAAATAACTTTTCCACATGTAAGGCAGTTTGTATGTTTTTGCATTTTGAACCAGATACTCATTACTGTCTGCTTAAATAAGGTTTATGTAAAATAAATAAATAAATAAACAATTTTGGCTAGTTCAACTTCTATTCCAAAGCACATACATAAAGAAGCAAGCAAACAAACAACAGAAGCGGTGCCTTTTTTCTACAGTGAGTTTAAAAAACGTGAGATATTTTCTTTCGTTTCCTTTAAAATAAGTTTGCACATCTTGTACTTTACATAGTGTTTCAGTGACCTTAATAAATGTTGGTAACTTCAATCTTCATATATTCGCAGCAGAGCATTGTTGTTGTTCCCAGATTAATCACATCCAGATGTTTTTCCTCCAGGTCATGGTTGTCTCAGCTAATGATCACTGCTACAGTTGATAGTGGACTCAGGACTGATGCTGGGAGTGCAAGTAACACTTAAATGTTTGAGGCTGAAAACCTGTTGACAAAATCTGCACCTCTAAATTGTGTAGTGCATCCAATGAATGGTGTCCTAATTGTGTCAGAACCAACCATGCTTTTGCTTAGTTTATGTTGAACAGAAAACTGTTTTCATGCTATTATTTATTTAATAAAGCAACCTCCACAATTCCTCTGAAAAGCAGCTCCAATGCCCGCTTAAGAATACAATTGAAGATTATCAGCCTAAAGAAATTTTAACATAGACTTTTTGTGTCTTTTAATGTCCCAAAATCATCTGATAGATATGCAACTGCCAGCTGGACGAGGCTGGCTGTGATAAATTGTGTAATAGCCAGAAAGTTGATTCTGTTCATCTGGACTCTCCCACTGAGGACACTAACTTCATTGAACTAATTTATTAATTCTCTGTTTTCTATTGAGTTTTGTCAGTGTAATTGTAACACTGATTTGTCAGTTTTAGGAAAATTCAACACTGAGCGGGTGCCAGCGCTCGGCTGTTTTGGATCAAGACTTTCAGAAATTCGACCTCTGACCTTTACCTTTGGGTCAAGGTTGCCGAGATTTAAACCTGTTCGAGACTTTTAGTAGATGAATCTAAGGTGTGAATCTGAGCATCCTCGGTTGCATCATTATCAAGTTATAACCAACGTTAAACTTTTGTGGAACAGACGCAGTCGGCACCGAGGCTATGACAACAGCTTAAGTTTTTCTTTAAAACAGTCGAGCTAATAAAACCAGCTAAACATCTGAGCTTGTCCAAGACATGTATTTGTGTAAGTGAGAGGATTTCCTCATTAACATACAGGCCTTGACAGCAGGCACATGTTTTGGGTCTGACCCAAAGAAAATGCTTTGTAGACGTGTTATTATAAGATTAAGGTGAGGAATGAATTCAGCACCGATGGTGAAGTGTTCTGACTGTAGTTGAAACAAGGATGTGATCGTGATTTGCTACAGTTACACAGATTTATGTCTGACTGGGCTCTTCTCCATGGCAACAGCAGCTGAGCTTATGTGTCGTAGTATTTAGAACCATCCACAGGTTTCTCTGATTTTTTTTAAAGCTCCACACTTTCAAGCTTTTTAGGTTGGTTAAAACACAGCTGTCTCATTTCCACTCAGTGCCCACTTCATTATGTATACCTGCACAATCTACCGCAAACCACTACAACAACTTTGATACTAATGTTACCTTCATACGTTTTGCCGGCACTGACACAAATGTTTAATTACACATTGAGCACCTTGTTATAGGTGTTCCTGTTTATTAACTTCTTGTAAAATAATGCATTCATTCCAAAGTGTTCAGTACAGGATACTATTAAACAATTAAACCCATGAGTGAGCTAAGTGTTAGTAACACGGGTGACTATAATAGCATACAGTTCAGTAAAACTCCATGCTGTGACCTCAGTGCTAAAATTCCAAACGGAAGAATACCTGTGTGACATTGTAGGGATGATCACAAAGACATATCAGAGGTATCAGACTAACTTTACTTCATTGGACACATGAGGCCCAATTTATGGTTTAATGTTGAATTTGATTAACGCAGCACTATCCACCCGCTAAAGCACCAACTGTTAACTGTGTGGTGGCTCTAGCGGCTGCAGTGGGAGTATGTGCAGTACACCAAAGGCAGAGTGCTGTATCATATTGATCCTTACTCAAGTACAGCAATAAATGGTTTAGTCTGATTAGGTGACATACTTCGATGGACATCGGTTCAGCAGTAGTAACAGCAGCAACAGGTTACAGAATTTCCCTGGTTCTGAAATCCCTTCTTTGTAGCTCTTTTTATTCATTCATTTATTTATTTTAAATACATTTAATAGTAACTGTAGGACAATCTGATACATTAGGTGACTAAACTGGCGTTGTCAAGGTGATGCTGTGGCAGTCATGGTTGGGCCCAATATGCAAAACTCTCAGACAGGACTGAACATAAAAAGCGGTTTATTGAAGGAAAAACAGGGTAAACTGAATACAAAATAAGCTGGGGCTGGACAGGTGCCAGAGCTAAACATAAACTAACAGGCAGAGTGACGACAGGCAGGGAAACACTGATGACAACGCAACAAAAAGCAAGAGAAACGCAGACAATATATCCACAGAGGCTATCAATCCTCCAGTCTCTAAACTATAAAGTTAGGTAAATCTGAAAGAGGAAGTTTTGGCATTGACGTGTGTGTTAACTCAGTTCCCAGGGAGGAAGACATCAGCAACCGTTGCTGCCCATAAATATGAGAATGGTTAAAAGGAGAATTTGAAGTCCATCATTCTACAGTAAGAAGGCTTATTCAGTGTAAAACAACAAAGTCACCCCAAGGTCAGACTGTGCAATGCTCAGAGAATCTACAGGCCTCAGTTAGCATGTTAAATTTGAAAACTCATGACAGTACAATTAGAAAAAGGCTGAATAAGTGTGGCTCGGTCGAAGTGTTGCCAGGAGCAACCTCTTCTGTCCAAAAAGAACATGGCAGCATTGATTTGATTTGCAAAATGGAATCTGAGCAAACTTCTGGAACAATGAGCAAACAAGACCAAATCGGAGCTGTCTGGTGATAGCGTACAGCACCACATTTGGTGAGAATCAAACACAGCATATCAGCAGACGCACCTCATAAAAATGCTCAAGCATGGTTGAGGGGAGATGATTTGGGCTTGTTATGCAACCGCAAGACCTGGGCACCTTGCAGTCATTGAGTTGACCAGGAGCTTCTCTGTATAGCAGAGCATTCTAGAGTCAAATGAGCCAATCTGTCTGACAGCTAAAGCTTGGCTGAAGCTGGGTCATAATAATAATATTATTATTGTTGTTAATCTTGTTTTGTTTATATATATCCTTTTTCTTCAATAATATACATTTTTTATATTTATATTTATAATGCGGCTGCTGTTACACCCAAATTTCCCCTCTGTGGGACAATAACAAAGGCTGCCTCTCGTGCCGGTGGAAATTGTGCTACTGTTGGCCGAAGACAAAGGAAGAAGAAAGGGAGAAGTTGTGCTAGAAGGCAGAGAGAGAGGAGTGTGGAGGTGAGAGGGACTTTAAATGCAGGGACTATGACTGGTAAAGGGAGAGAGCTGGTTGATATGATGGAGAGAAATAAGCTGTGTAAAGGCGTTCAGGTGGAAGGGAAGTAGGGCCAGGAGCACTGGAGTTGGATTCAAGCTTTTTACCATGGTAAAGGTAAGAAGCAAAACAAAACAGGAGTAATTTTGAAAGAAGAATATGTAAATAGTGTTGTGGAGGTGAAGACAGTTTCAGACAAGATCGTGAGTTTGAAACCTAAAATTGAAGGCGTGATGTTGAATATTAGGGAAGAGTTACCAGACGACTGGGAAAGTGCAGTTGTAGTACTGAAGAAAACTACCAAGAAAGTGTTTGGTGTATCCTCTGGACAGAGGAAAGAGGACAAGGAGACTTGGTGGTGGAATCAGGAAGTGCAAGGAAAGTATTCAAACGAAGGGGTTAGCAAAGAAAAAGTGGGATAGTCCGGGAGGCTAGATGTACAGTAAAGAGAGAGGTGGCAAATGCAAAGAAGAAGGCTTAAAGTGAGTTGTGTGTGAGGCTGGACATTAAGGAAGGAGAAAATGATTTGTATCAGAGCTAGGAATAGAGATCAAGGAAAGGACGTGCAGCAGGTTGGAGTGATAAGACGGAAGGAATACTTTGAAGAGCTGTTGAACCAGAAAATGAGAGGGAGAGGAGGAAGGATGGACAGTTAGTGAATCAGGAAGTGCAGAGGATTAGTAAGGAGGAAGTGAGGGCAGTGAGTGACAGATGGCTTCGTGGTGGGGGCGGGATTACATCAGGGATCGGCTCTTAGCCCCCCTTGCTTGCAATGGTGAAGAGCAGGTTGACAGATGAGGTCAGCCAAGTGCGTCTGTGAACTATGATGTTTACAGATGTTTGTGATCTGTAGTGAGAGTAGGGAGCAGCTAGAAGAGAACGTGGAGAGGTGGAGGTATGCTCTGGAGAGAAGAGGAAGGAAAGTCAGTGGAAACAAGACAATACTTGTGTGAATGAGATGGAGACAGGTGTAAAGGTGATCATGCAAGGTGCAGTGATAGTGAAGGTGAGATGAGTTTAAATACCAACCATACTAAGAAGCAACGCACAAGAGTTGTCAGAGGTGATTTGTGACAGAAAGATAGCAGCAAAAGCAATGGTTTACAGGATGGTAGTGAAACCTGCTATGATCTATGGCTTGGAAACAGTGGCACCAACAAAAAGACAGGAAGCCAAGCTGGAGGTGGAGGAGCTAAAGAAATTACAATTTTCATTGGGAGTGACCAGGATAGACAGGATTAGAAATGAGTATATCAGAGGGACAGTTCAGGTTGAGACAAAAGTTAGAGGCAAGTCTCACATGGTTTAGATGAGTACAGAGGAGGGATAGTGGATATACTGTACTGGACAAAGGATGTTGAAGATGAAGCTACAAGGTGGGAGGAAAAAGATATGCAGAGGGTTAACGTGACAGAAGGATGCTATGGATAGAATCAGATGGAGAAAGAGGCTCCTCTGTGGCAAAACCTAAAGGGAGCAGCCGAAAGACAAAGTACTTTCTTCTTACCATGACTAAAGGTCTGGTGGGCTGCTAAACTTCTAATGCATGAGTGGAAACCCTGCTAATCCAGATCTCTGGCTCAGGAACTCAAAACTGGCAGATGTCATTCCAGCTCATGGGTGGTATTTTGAAACCCTTGCATAAAATAATCAGTAGTGACAGTACCTGTGGTGATATGGAGAGTCCTCCAAGGGGATCCCCGTCCAAGATGTCTGTCCCTGCATTATAAACGATGACATCAGGCAAGACCTCATTCAGTGTGCCCTCCACGTGAAGCTCAACCTTCTGAAGGTACTCTGAGTCTTCAGTGCCCCAGTCCAGCTCCACCTTCCTTTTTATCGCTCCTGGTGGTGAAGAAAAATGAACACAAGATTGGTGCATATAGGACAGCGAAACCACAGAACATAGCTACTCAATAACCCAACTAAAATAAAGTAGAAGCATTTATGGGCAGTTGAATCCACAGACATCACTTATACATGGCTTAGGAATTGCTGCAGTATTTCATGCAGCAGGATTTCTTTCATAACTGGCAGAGTACTGAGAGCAGTAAAAGGAATGGATATTATGAGGAAGTATATGAATAAAGCTTCTACTGACTGTAATGAAATTGATATGGCAATAGTGAAGGAAGTCATTGATGGCATTGTAAAACATCTGACTTGTATCTGTAATATGTGCTTCCAAATGGGAACTTTTCCAAGTAAAACACAAATGGCAATCATCTTGCTAAGTGCAGGTCAGTGTCTATACTTCCCCTGTTTTAACACGTAACAGAAAAAACTTTTTACTGATAGTTTAGACAGTTTTATTGAAAAGCACAAGCAGTCTGACTTATAGTCAGTATGGATTTAGAATATAGAGATCATATGTATGGCACTGAAGAATACCATCAACCATGACGTATATGAATGGAACAATATAGCTTCAACGCAGCACATGACCTGCATTGGTGAACAGACAGTAGTTCATCAGAAAGTCAATATAAATATCTCAGGGATACCACTTTTGAAGTCCCATAGGAGTCTGTATGTAAATAGTTTATTTAGCAAATAAATGACAGTGTACGCAAGGATACTGTAATTACTTTTAGTTACCGCTGCTAATCATAGTTTTGATTCTAGGAAGGACTTGCGCCTGAGGTAGTTATATCAAAGCATTTTCAAGACACCCATCAACATCCCTGGATGTTTGAAAATTACCAAATAAACTTGTATAACAGGGAAGCTGGACAATATTGTAGGTGTTACTTGCTTGATGTGCAACACTGTTTAGGTGGGTGCTACATGTTAAAGTAGCATATGTCAGTGTTGTTCACTTCACCTGTGAGTGCTTTTAATGCTGATTGGTTTATGTGTATGATGGGCAATAGAGAAGATAGAGGAATTATTCATGACATTTTTTTTTTGGGTTTTTTTTGTTTCCCACATGTTCAAAACAAATAAAAATAAAACAGTTTCTGATATTTTTTTTTAATACATGAATGTAGGTAATAGAATTTCTCTACCTCTAAAATATCACAATTCTGCAGCAGCGTTTTAACTCCATTTATAATACTTCTAACTGAAAATAATGAAAAAGGTTAATTAGGAAACCTTTATGTTTTTAAACAGAATTTAAAAAGCAGTAAAAGCAGTAAGAGTCAGTGCAACAGCACATTAATGTAGAGTTCTTGGTAGTTTTCACAAGACTTTCAAGAAAAAAATGTAAGCTTTGGACTTTAAAGGTATGGAGGAGAAAACGTGTCTTGAAGAAAAAAAAAATGAAACAGAATAAGACTGTGCAGGTTTTTTTTTTTTTATCTTAAACAAGCCAGAATATACATTTATTTTACTCTCTTAAGGGGAGAGACAATTATAAAATGTCTTAAATTCAATTAATTGCATAGAACAAGATAACTGAAGGATGGAGAGAATATTTAAAGGCAGGACTGTGACATTTGCTCTGCAGAGTATTGTTAGACTCAGGGTTAAATAGAAGTATGCAGTCCCTGTCAGAGAGGCTTTAATGTATTGACAGATTAATTTGTGCCGAAGCCATGATTATGGTGTTGCAGGGGCTGCTGCGTGCTAGATTTCCCGCTGAGTGCTAACAGAGTGAGTAGTAGTGCTGAGGGAAATCACAGCATAATTAAAATGGCACACAGCTTCGTCTTACGGATGGGATGGGGGAAGAAGCCCCCACTACTCCAACCTCAACCTTTGATGGGGAATTTGGAGAAGTGTTGGCCTTTGTTCACATGTTCTCGTGCACTTAAATGCACGAGAACATGTGAACCAAAAATCTGTTTGAGTATATGAATTATTTCAATATTGCTATGAATTTAAAGGTTAAAAGAGACAGTGCTCTCACTCACTTTTGGCATATCCATCTCCAGGATAAATGTAGCGATTATACATATCCATGATGAACACTCGTCTGTCATCCAAAAAGTCACGTTCGTGTCCATTTCCCTGGAAAACAGTGGGACCATGTGTCATTCAAAAAAAAAAAACAAAACATAAAAGCACTTTGATGCCATCGCTGTTTCTTTAAACATCATCAAGCAATGTCAAACTGAATCAAGTAAGCCTTTTTTCACCCTTGAAGATGTCTTTGACAGGACACTACATCATTTGACAGCGCCAAGGTCCACACAGGTGTCCCTCAGACCCATTTGTTTACCCAAGACATGCTGCGCTGACTGACAGCACCAGATGAGGAATAAATAGTCTTGTCATCTGAAGGCATTAAATGTTAAAAATGCTTTCGAAAAAAGTCATGGTTATTCCATCACTTTTCATTTCCTCCCCTCCATTTGTCACTCAAAGTGTCTGGCTGCTGTCAGGAGATTAGGCTTCGTGCCAAGTCTAGTAGTACTGGATGAAATGGAGAATGTATGGGACATGCAGGACAATTTTGTACCAACTGAGCATCATGCCCAAGTGACTGTGTAATGCATTTTTGTATGGTGAATGGAAAAGATGGCTGCTTGATAGGCTCTAATGTCTGGCACAAAAACAAATCCAAAGTAAAGATCAGGTGAACTTGATTGTGGCAAAAGAGGACTGAGGTGTGTATATGAAAGATCATAAGTAGTGGCACATAGTACTGCTAGAAACCCAATGTAAGAGAAAGCAACCATGAAAAAGAGAACAGAAAGAGTGAAGTAACAGCAAATAAAAGCATAGACAATCACATCAATAAATAATACCACTTAAACTGTCACAATATTAGATCTTCACTACACAAATATCCTGGCCAAAAGAATTCATAATAATGATAATATTGCAATATCGAATCAAAATCATCCCTGAGATTAAATCTTGCATTTATGACAAATAGTAAGAAGTCACAATTGAAGATTACAGCCCAGTGTCCTGGGTAGCAGAGGGGAGAGAGTTCAGTTTCCTGACAGCCTGGTGGAAGGAGCTGTTGCTCAGTCTGCTGGAGGGGGCCCGGAGGCTCCCAAACCTCATCCTTGATGGCAGGAGACTGAAGATGCTGTCTGAGTGGGTGGAGTCGCCCACAATGCTGGCTGCACTGTGGGTGAGGCGGGTGTTCTATGTCCAGGAGGGAAGGGGAGTGGGGTGCTGATGATCTTTTCAGCTGCCTTCACTATGCGCTGCAGGCTCTTCCGTTCAGAGGCTGCGCAGCTTGTGAACCATGCAGTGATGCAGCTGGTGGTTAGAACACTCGCAACAATGCCTCGAAAAAAAAAAGTGTCCATGATGTTTGCTGGAGCTCTTACTCTACTCAGTTTGCAGAGGAAGGAGAGGCCTTGTTGGGCTTTCTAGGCCAGCGCAACAGAGTTGGTGGTCCAGGAGAGGTCATCTGAGATGTGCACACCCAGAAATTTTTTGCTACTCACCCTCAGCACTGTAGAACCATTAATGGTTAGAAGTGTGTGCTGGGTGTGTAATCTTCTAAAAATCAATGCTTATCTCCTTTGTTTTCACCACGTTTAGGGAGAGGTTGTTGTCTCTGCCTGTCTGCTCACCTCACTTCTGTAGTGGGTCTTGTCATTGTTGTTGATGAGACTCACAGCTGTTGTATCATCTGCAAACTTGAAGAAGAGGTTGGTGTTGTGGATGGGAGTGCAGTCATGAGTCAGCAGAGTAAATAGCAGGGGGCTGAGCACACATCCCTGAAGGGCTCCTGTCCTCAGTGAGATGGTGCTTGAGGGGTTTCTGCAGACTCTGACTGCTTATGGTCCCCCAGTGAGAAAGTCCAGCAGACAGTTGCCTGGTGAAGTGCTCAGGACCAGATGGTCCAGTTTATGAGTAAGTTGCTGACGGATGATGGTGTTAAATGCTGAGCTAAAATCTATGAACAGCATTCTGATATGGGAGTCTTTTGTGTCCAGGTGGGTGAGGGCTGTGTGGAGGGCGTAGGAGACAGCATCATCAGTGGACCTGTTGCCTCAATATGTAAACTGGAAAGGGTCCAGAGAGGGGGGGAGGGTGTCTTTAATGTGCCGCACGACCGCATTCTTTCGAAGCAGTAATTACTGAAGTAAGCTGGTGATTGCTTCTTTGGCACAGGTATGATGGTGGTGGTTTTAAAGGTGGTGGAGACAACAGTCGGGCTCAGGGAGGTGTTAAAGCTGTCTATGAGGACATCCTTGAGTTCCTTCTTCCTCTTGTTGTTCTTCCTTGAAGTTGCTTCTTTGAAGCAATTCTACCACAAAGACCAGTCACACAGTCTTCTCTGAACAGTTGATGTTGAGATGTGTGCAGAGGTGGCAAAAGTACTGACATTCTGTACTTAAGTAGAAGTAGAAGTACTTGTGTTAAAAACTACTCTGGTAAAAGTTGAAGTACTGGTTTAACTTCTTTACTCAAGTAAAAGTAAAAAA